>VCCN01001973.1:626183-649849 GCA_006491835.1 Architeuthis dux
GGTGGTAAACAGATGTTTTTACTCCAATGGAGGCAACACTTAAAGTGTATGCTTCGGTAATTCTTTTACACTTGCCTTGTCAGGTACCGTCTGACTAATACATTCAGTCTACATGTTGATATCTTTGATCTTTCTCTGTTTCCAACAGCGTTACTTGTCAATAACCAGGACATCCTCCCAGAGTGGAAACCGATCCCATTTCTCTTTCTAGACATGGTCAGCCATTCCAGATTTTTTCTATCTCGTCCTTGATTATGGCTTCAATAAGTTTCAAAGTGTGTGTTAGTCACCGAAACTGACCTTGATGTTATGGCGAGAACACATTTTATTCTGTTTGCCTCTCCTCTCTTGTAAGGAATGTGTATCCTAGAGAGGACGTTGTAACTTGTTGTGTATTACTTTCCTGTCCCCTTATCATAGAATATACACTTCAAGGATTAAGAAAAAACAGATTTCCCTACACACAGTTGATAACAATTAATATATGAAAACATATAATCGGATTTCTCAACCTTTATTCGCTGTTTTTGTCCTGAAATAGAGAGCCAACTTAACAATAACCACTTTCTGAATTCATCAGTATGGACAATTGTGTTCAACTGTCTTATGTTATGCGATTTTCTATCGCACTCGAGATAATATATCGTTAAAGATTAACACCGTTGAGCATTATTTAAACATGGTAACATGCAGTTTCATAAAATAGACACTTCAAAGATACATTAGGCCACCGTATACCCACGTTTCTGACTAGACTAGTGAACACATCCATCCGATATATTTTCAAAGCTTGATTGTAATATCTTTAAACTGCTTCAATTGAAAGGATTTGGATTAAAGATTAAAAAGTGCAGAAATCAACAATTGAAACAAGATTTTATATTAAACAGTTATGTACACAAATCTGAATCCTTTGGTCAAGATTCTGTCAATTTTGAAGATGTATAAGGATGTTCACATTAACTTTTTGAAACGTATTGGATATTAGCATTGTTTTTGTTTTTTACGCATAAGCCTCAGAATTTGTTCTGAGTATGATGGTAATCAACATCGAAATAATTACAAATGGCCAACTGTATACATTTCATAGTAGAACAACTCCAATCCATTTTTCGATTTATCTTTTCCAGAGTGATTATGTTTATCTTTCTTTCTTTATCTTTCTTTTCACGGCACATCGACTCTTGGTGGGTCACTTAGTGCCGAATTCAGTAGGGGGTGAGCCCATGTCCCTGTGACTAGAGACTTGAGGGGGGATCCTAAATCCCTGTCACTAAGACAGATGCCACGAGGACCGGGATAAATTGGGGGATCTCAAAAGCTTCTCAGGACGAATCCTGAGCATCCTAATGGTGATCGCCCACCGACCAGCTGGCCAAGATATCCTGTGCAACTTCTCCCAGCACGATACCCGAGCATGCAACAGGACCCCCTTTAGCTTGCGTTATTGAGATCGGTCCCCTCCGAGGAGGATTAACAATGTCACCACGGGAGATTCTCTAAATGAACACCAGCTGCTTACAGCGTCTGCTATACCCAGTTCGTCACCCATCTAGGTAGTGAACATGCTTGACGTTGCTTAATCACAGTGATCGTACGAGAACCGGTTCACCCAGCGCGATCTGGCCGTAGCACATAACCGCTGATATACACAGAATTCTCTCACAAAATGTTTACTTTGAAATGAGATATATTTTTTTAAATAACAAGCGTAGGATGTTTGCAGACGACGTTGTCTCAGGTGACTCAAGATTTGCAAGTAAAGTTAATCGAATTAGACTCCGTTGTTTTCGAAAAAATACAAAGCACAGTTGATAAGAATGCAAAAAAGTTTTAAATATACGAAGGCTTAAAAGCAGGAAAATGGCAAAGTATACGTGTATATCAACACATAGGAGGGGTTTGGCACGATACTTTATTCGGATAAATGCACATACTGAGTTTTAGATTAATTTATATCATTAAGAATCGTTATTATAACTACTGAAATTAAATTTATATTTGACTGCAAACACCAGCGATGCTTAGTAGTTGTCGTTGGGGATCTAGTGTTACATAACGCATTCACAAACGGGTGTGAGAGAACAACAGAAGTTGTTTACGTTGGTAACGAATCCAGCAGTCTGCCGAAAAATAGTGGAGCCAGAGAAAAGAGAGAGTTAAGTTTTAAGTGAGAGGGAGAGTGCGGGGGGCTACAAGCAGGGCGTTTTCTCGCTAATGTTCGCGCCCGCAGCGACTGTATGAAGTTTCGTGTTCATGTGGCTTTACTGAACCGTGTAACTTTAATGCAAGTGGCTATCGGCTTATTCTCCTCTCATCTAGTGCTTCTTAGGATTTGACAATTAGGATAAGACAGAAGAAAGCTAGCCCTGTTTCTTATTCTATTCTACGGTGGGTTTTTAAGGCTCGTAGCCGAAAGAAATATTTCATCGTCTCCCTTAAGCGGGATTTAATTTTGTCGTCGTAGAAGTTGCCTATCTCCTCCTGGGTTGACTGTGAAGGGAGAGCCTAGACCTGAACGATGTTCAGTGTGCATCTCTTTGAGAACTGCACGGTGACACTGGCTACGCGGTCTGAGATGAATGAACTTTGAATCCTACAACATTGTCTTTGAGTTCTTTATGAATAAGAAAACCAACTCCGCGTTGTATTCTTTTTTCCTTTTCCGTAGCTGTAAACAATGGGTTTGCTTTTTTTAGTTCGATTAGTTCTTCTCTGGGTCTTCTCATTTCGCTAATACCGATAATGTCCCATTTGATGTTTTTGATTTAATTTTGAACCTCAGTTAGTTGCATGTCTGTAGAGAGTGTTCTGACGTTGTAGGTGCCAATGTAAAGTTGTGTTGTTTTCTTGGTGACATCCTTGGGGTTATTATTGGGTAGCCACCCTTGGAGTACATCACCCCCAGCCAAGGCAAGTGATGTGGCTGGGCCTTTTGAAACCGGTGGCCCAGCAGGAACGGCCTTTATATTTTTGATCGTGCGAACCATGAGGAGGGTTAGGCCATACGCTGCCGCGCTGGCCCATGACGTTTTGAGAGGAGGCATGGTGCGTTGGTTAGAACTGATTTCAATCAGAGTAGACTCAGAGCTCCACCGGCTCTTAGCACCCATTGTATTCACTCTTGGTGAGATGTAGATGTAGACATCGATGTACGTGCCGTTGTGAGTGATAACAGCTGTATTACTGTGCATTCCAAATTTTACTCGCGGTACAATGTAGGTAGGTTTTAATAGGTACCGATGTTTCCCCAGACACAATCGACACGCGTACGTATTGGAATAATATGTAAACATTACACGCGCAACATATACCAACATTTACGAAACACTAGTACGTTTGAGTTCTTACCAAAGTCGATTCTCTTCACATATTGTTGACTTGCCGGAAATCCTTTGTCCCTGTTCGAACACTGAAACTGAATTGCTCTCCCCGTCCTTCTCCATCCGCTCGGAGTGAATGAGTCCTTAACTCTTCCTTCAAATTTGGTTCCACAAGTAGTTAGGTGAGTGATATTGGTCTGTTCAGACCTCCCCCTCATTTCCTAAAGTTTTAACTTAGAATAAGTCCACATCTTAGGGTTTGAGATTTCACTGACCGAAGAAGTAGCATGTATGTAAGCTACACTTGTCAGAAGTTATTGGCAATAATCTTTCAAATTCTCCTGTGCAGAAATAAGTAATTCCTTATCTGTGCAGTTGAGAAAGCGAGCGAGGCTGGCGTGTGTTCTGCTAGGTTCGCGTGGCCAAATGAAGAATAAATCCGCATACACAAAGTCATCTACTTATGTATTGATAATAGACGGTGAAGTTGAAAGTTTTGTCCCCCGTGACATGTCTTCTAGTGAGTGTGTGTTGTTGTTCACAGTATTTCCTTTGCAACGAGTGTGTGTGTCGTTGTTCAAGAAACCGTTGTTACCTCAACAACTCCAATGCCGGCTACAGAGGTGGATTTGTTGCTATCGTCTTCATCTGTTTGTCTCTTCCCATATCCCATGCACCGCTTTGATGATGCTAATTCTTTTGGGATATTTTAGAGTTGTTTTTAGAGTTAGAAAACGTCATACGTAGATTCAAAAACGAATAGATGTCGGTAAAAAACAACAACAGAAATGTAGCAACAATTCAGTAATAATGACACTGTTGATATTGCAACGATGGGTAATACTTGAGCATCGACAACTTTTAAATCTCCAAAGTTTAAAGAAACGGAATACATTGCCTGTTGAGTGCCCTCTGCTGTTCTCCTTCGTTTATATTTGTTTTTGTTTTCTTCCGTCTCAGTTACGACTTCTTGGGGTTTGAGAGTTCACTGACTGTGGTAGTAGCATGTATGCTAGCTACACTTGACAGAGGTTAGTGGCAAGAGCAAATCTTAATAGCATTGTACGTGTATGGCTTCAGCGTTTTCGCTGAGATCTCGATTTCTTCTTCTGATATAAATGCATCAAAACAGATTTTCTCAAGGCAAAACTGACAATGGAATATCAAGTATCCTCTTTGTGGAGAGCGAGACAACAATGGAAGTCGTATTAAAGATAATTACTTTAAGTTGGCCAAATGGAATATAAAACCAAGTATGGTTTGTTATTTCTACCTAAACAAATATATTAAAATGGCTAAAATCGGCTGAATCATTCCATTACAGCTAACTCTATAGCTACAAAATGTTCAGTATACTCCTTTAAAGGCCACTTATCAAATCAATTAACTATATGCTAAGACTCCAGAAAAGAACTATTCACAAAAAGTGTACATTTGTTTTTAGAAATTTACGTTTGTTAATGAACAGCTTGTGGGCTATCGTAATTCTTTTCGGTTAAATTAGTAGAAAATAGATCCCGCCGAAAAATGGCTAATTTGGCAACCCTGAAAACGACTCTGCAGCACAAACCACAAACTGTCCCAAAAAATAGCAAAATAGTAAAATACTCTTGAATTTCCGGCAGACTACTTATCTAAGCATCTAATGCCTGGTTTTGTGAGCAAGAATAAATGATTTTCTCAATATCGAAGACGTAGCTATTCCGAGAGAACGGATGTGTACGATAAAAGAAATGAGGAAAAAAAGCATCTAAACAAATACCAGAACCTCGCCCGAGAATTGAATAACCTCTGGAATATGAAGTTTAAAACAGTGCCTATAATAATTGGAACACTGAGAACCGCAATCATGTGCTACCGAGCCACTAGGAAACTATACGATTGGGCGATATAAAACGATATGCGTCACCTGTATATTTCTTTGTTTCCCTTCACGACGCCCACGCCCCCCACACAGAAATATATTTGACTCAACCGGAAAACGAAGAGTTTAAACGTAACTATGAATTATGAGAACAAGAAGAAGAACAAGAAGAAGAACAAGAACAAGAAGAACAAGAACAAGAACAGGAAGACCAAGAAGAACAAGAGGAAGAACAAGCACAAGAAAAAGGAAAAAGAACAAGCACAAAAAAGGAAACAAGACTAGCATTCCAAGGAACATTATTATTCACCTCCACCCATATATGTTGTGTTGGGGGTGATCAATTAAACAGTTGGAAAAGTGGGTGATCAATGAATACATTACTGCTGTCGCCTTTTATTGGGTTGTGATCACTAAAACAGATCTGAATTTTCAGAAAAACAAGCGGTCACGAACTAGTGTCCAATTTAGCATAAACGTACAATACATATTGAACCACCCTCTGAAAACCTATTTAGGGGCGGAACTTGAAAAAAGAGAAGACTTCCCCTACTCATTGAGGGGAGTGTGTGTGTGCAAAATTTCAAGTTTCTACTATGAACGGTTAGGGCTGCGCGAAGTCCGGATACATCGATAGATACATAGATACATCTAAATCTCAGAACACATAAATAACCTAAACCCATCAATAAACCAGTGTTGACGGTAGCGGTGACTACAAATGAAACAATGTACTAGAGAAGTTAAGAAATTGTGAAGTACCAGAAAAAAAAGCAACTGAAATGGTAATCAATAAAAACTGTTGCTGAACTTAATTATCTTAATGTTCTTATTACATTTCCATTCATTGTAGATTGCTTTTGGTTATAAGATAAAAGTTTCTTTTGAAAAATGAGTATCAGATAAATGACAATTGAAAAAAATGCTTCCACTTCTAAGAACAATACGAATTATATATTCTAAAACGGTCGTTATCTTTGAGCGCATATTCTTGTCAGACAGCAACAAAAATAACTTTAACCCCGTATGTACTAACAATACTTTTTAGTACAACATATCTTGTCGATTAATTTGAGACTTGCGTGTCCTGGCAATACTTGTAAGTCTAATTGTTTGGGTTTATTTTCAATAAAAAATAGTGTTTAACTAAATGTTTCTGTATCATTCAATGTTAGTTGTCTTTATTTTGCTTTCAAATATAAATTTAAAAACGATATTTAAGAATTTTAAAAGATCAGGACATAACAGGATTAACATCAACAACGCAAGTTAATAATATTCATATATATTTGAACTGTTCTAACTAAACAAAAGAGAATTAATAGAAATCTGCCACACAGTTTTAAAAACATCTCTAAAAGTTAGTTATTTGATTCTGCCAAAACTCTGGCCTAAAATGTTTGTTCTGTTTTTATCTTTAGGAGGGATTAGTTTTAACTAACTTCATTTCAAAACGATCGCTTTTAATCATATTGTGACTGCTTTTTTAAAAAGATTTCCCCCAAATTGGCGTATTTTGGGTTATTGATTCTAATATTGAAGATGGAGGAGAATAAGCAGAACATCTTGGCAGATTATGCTTTTTAACCCATTAATTCCAACATTACTATATATAGTAGGTGTTTCTAAAGATTACATTCTGTTACATTAACATTACATTTCTACTCAACTGTACCTTGTATCTGCCTAACCTTCTATGTATAGTAGGTACGAAATATAGCTTAATTTTCACCAAGAATTATTCAAATTGTATTTATGGCATCAATCTATTTTTGTTAAAGCATAAACAAGTTTTTAAAAGATTTGAGCATGTATGAATTAATGCAATATCCACGAATGCATCGCAGATAAATAAAGACTAATCTCCCGTTACACTCGGTTGACAGACCATGTTTGGGAGTAGAGTACCAGTTAGAATGATGTATCAGTTAGAATGATGTAACAGTTAAAATAATGTACCAGTTACAATGATGTTTGTTCTTGTTGAGTCAGCTTGTTGTCATCATGTACTGACATCGTCCGGTTATGTAGACGACCGAAATGGCGTAAAGCGAAGAAGCAATTATCATTGATCCATATGGGAAAATAATTTGAACGTTCTCAGGCCAGAAATATGTTATATATACCGGGTGTTGTGGAGGGTACAAGAGACTGGTGTGGAAACGAGAGGAATAGGGTGTGCGCTGCCACTATAATAGCTCGCAGCAAAACAACAGCTGAACGTTACCTTTGCTTTTCGCCTTCTTTCGGAAAAGAGAAAAAGTGGCGCCAATAGAACTTTTGAAAAGCGGAGACACACTGTATTTGAATTTTATTAGATGATTTTCTTAAAAAGGGAACTGAAAAGAAAAGCTCGTTGCAATTGAAGAGTCCGTTGTTTCAAATGGTGGGTAGGGGATATTCTTTATCGGAAAACTATTACATTCAAGTAGAAGATTCAATGATTGCGGAGATAGAGCAAAGAAAATCGCACTGTTCATTATATAAGTAGATATTTGGAGATGTCTCTATTAGAATGAGTAGGCACGTACTGTAAAGATACATGCTGTTGGCCTAATTCTGTCACCAGTAAGCATAAAAAGTCTACCTTGAGGCGGGTTTCATTCTTGCGTTCAGAAATACCAAATAAATATCGGAAAATGACATTCCTTCCCCAAAATGGAACGCATACCATAGCCAACGGCGTTGCACATAAGGAAGTTTAATAATTATTTTTCATCCGGACATAATTGGATTTTTAATTGGAAAATCAAGGAGAGAATCGAGACAGGAATAGCCGTATTTCTGCGAGCCAAGTATTGTGGATCGCTTCCAAAAACTGACTTTTTTCCCCGCTCTGCCAACCAGTGTATAGCAGAATCCAGATTTCTCAAAGAATAACCCAATATATCGCTGACTAAGAATAAAGTTTTGCTTTTTTTTACAGTGTGTGCTGAGACGGAACTGTGCAGATCTCTAAAAATAAATTATTATTTTCAAAGTTGTATTGGCATCATATCTAGTGGACAGACAAGAAAGAGTCTACGGTACAAGCGATGAGATTATCTCCACTAGCCCCCAAGTCCAGAGAAGTCTTTCTAAAACACCAACAACATCGTTGTGTTTGTCACTCTTACTGCTTGTCATCTTTGTTAACAGGGGAATGACGTAACGTCACAGTCTGTTGTTTTACTATTTCGGTATATACCATCATTGCTACCAATCACCGTGGCCCAGTGGTAGAGTGCTCAACTCTGGTTCGGTAGGCCGTGGTTCAGTCCACACCCGAGTCATATCAAAGCCTTTAACAATGGTATTCAATACCTCTCCACTAACCATTCGACACTAGGTCCATGCTGAGGAACCTCTCCCCGGAGCTATAGGATCACAGCCGAAATCACGTTGGATACACAAAAGTAAAGCAATGTCGAGCGTGGTCAGTATCTAAATGGTTAAACATTGGGGAATACCAGTTACCATAAGCATAACGAAGCTTAGACAGGCCTGACAAGCCGGAAGTGGGTCGTACTAACAATTGTCTGTGTGTACTTAACCCCGCGACGCCAACGATGAGGGTACATGCATACATCATTCCTACTGGGGACTAGTATATATATATATATATATATATATATATATACACACACATACATATATATGATAATTATAATGGCACTTATTAGTGAGAGCCTATAGTATATACTTATATTGTATCTTATAAAGATGTTATTGTAATTAGTTATAAATGGGTGACTTAAACCGAAAATTCAATTTTCCATTAACCTTTGCAATCAGCAATGCAATGCTAATAATAGAACTTACAGGAAAACCGCTGGGAAGTAGTCAAACGAACATTTCCCGGAATGACTTCTTTATAATCTAATTGACATTGATTCACCGAACGAAATTTGAGAAAATACATGAACGTAATCGAAGACATAGATAATTGAAGGAATTTAGTTGAGAGCCGAATTGAATTTTTCATATATCTCTTATATTTCATCAAAGAATAATTTACCAATTTCCTAATATTGTAGTATATCTTAATTATATTACCAGTTGCGCCCAGTGCAACTTGTACATTAACTTTTCTCATGAAACTCTACTGAAACAATATGATATCAACAACTCAAAAACTACTAATTATCAAACAGCGTGAAACTTATTGTGCGTTTAATATCCTCAATCATATCCCTTGAGCTTATGCTGTACAATTTAGCTCTAATGTTCATATCACTCACTGGCCCGAAGTGAATTGGAAAATGTCATGCAATCTGTTAATTATGCTAACTACAAAATGTAAAACATTCATAATCGCTACAACTAACACATGCGTTCATTAACCACAAAAGTCCCCAGGACAGCTAATTACATTATAAGACATCGCGTACTGATTTAACTGTGAGCTTAATTACTTCAATTCCGGTGATGAACTGCCTCTGGTCTGTGTCGAAGTTATCTTTTAACTTTAACAAGTAAGCCAGACGGTGTTTAGTTAAGAATTTGCATAAAACCGTCGCCTTGATAAGACATTGAATAGATAAGGAATTAATAGAAATTACTTGTTGCAGTTGTTGTTGTTGTTGTTGTTGTTGATGTTGTTGTTGTTGTTGATGTTGTTGATGTTGTTGTTGCTGCTGCTGCAGCAGCATCAGCATCATCATCACCACCATCACCAGCATCATCGTCACCATCATCATCATCATCACCATCATCATCATCATCATCCATTTAGACATAGATCTTCCCCATGATTCGCCAGACTTCTCTATCATGGGCGTCGCAAAGCCAATACTTTCTAAATGTGCCGAGTTCACCACGCTGGCCACAGTTTCGCATATGATCTCTAGGGATCCACGTTGTGAGTCGTGATGTCTAGCGGTTGTCTGACATTCTTGCAACATGACCTGCCCATTGCCATTTGTGTTTTCTAATGGATTCTATGATATCTCTGACTCTTTCCCTAATATACTTGGCTGTCTTGTGATCTCTCCATGTGATGTTGGGCATCATTCTCTCTTGTGCACGTTGCATGGTTCTCAGTTTGGGAGTCAATCATTTGGTTAGGTTCCATTTACCGGCTCCATAGGTGACTATCGGGAGGTTGCATTGATTGCATACCCTTCTTTTTAGGATTAATGGGATTTTCCTCGTCTTACTCTACCGAAAGCTTGCCATCCTAGAATGATTGTTTGTCTAATTTCTTCTTCTTTTGAGGATTCCATGAGGATGTGCTGTCCTAGGTAGATGTAATGGTCTACTTTCTTCAGCTCTGCGTTTTCGATTTTTATCGTTGTGTCCTTGTCCTCAACATGTTTGTTGTACATGACAGTTGTGTTCGATGTCGTCAGCAAAACTGATGTTACTTAGGTATTCGCCGTCTATTCTGAACCATTTATTTTCCCAGTCTAGGTTTCGGAAGATCATATCGAGGCAGGCTGTGAAGAGTTTAGCAGCAATTCAAAAACATTTGTTTAGCCTGAATAATTGTCTTGATACTTGAGAGACGCCTTTGTAATGAAAAACATAATTATATCAAAACAGACTCACCATTTGAAGAAATAATAGTACGTCTATTAACGTCCAAAACCTCCTTTCGTACAACGATGTTTAGCGACCATGACTTGCAAATCAATTGATATAGTAGTGAGTTCGATCCATACTAAGTGTTCTAGTATTCTGGCACTCTTCCATACTAATCTATGTTTACTAAACATCTATGACGCCTACTACTGAGTGATGGTTTGCAAACTAGTCTTGTAGACCAATGATTGTTTAGTGCAATCGTTCTAATTAGGTAATACGATTATGTTCCGCCAATCTTTTAATGATACGAGTTATCACTCCGAATCTTGGATTCTTATTGGGCCATTTGCGTCAGTGAGAAATACACACTTATCCATCCCAACAAACAAGGTTAATAAGAGGGTATGTAGGGAGAGGGGGAACACTGAGTTAAAGAGTTTAATAAAAGAGTAGGAAGCGAAAATCAAGTTTGGTAGTTTAATAAGAGGGTGGGAAAGAGGAAGGGAATTATCTAGTTTTGTAGTTTAATAAGAGCGTAGTAAGAAAAAGGTGAAATAAAGTTAGGTAGTTTAATAAGTGGGTAAAGGGAGATGGGATGAAGTCGTTGGGATGGGAGAGAAAATAAAGCTAGGTAGTTTAATAAGAGGTTTGAAAGGGAGAGGGAATGATGACTGCTACTGACACACACGACATGTGTATACATATGATTATTGAGAAGACTAATATAGTAATCATTATGATAATATAAATTGAAGACAAATGTATTTTTCTAGAAATTGAATCTAAATACATACAATACATATTCATATGAAATACAATAGGCTTTAAACCAGTTGAAACATAAACAAGAAACATAAATCCTTTGTGGGTTTGTATCATGCTATTTTCTTGGAAGGTATGTGGGAGTTTAGACAACCTCCAGTCCAAGTCGGAGGCTGGAGTTAACTTTGTTTTTCCACCGTAGCAAGAACAACGAGAACAACAAGACCGAGAACAAGAACACTCCTAACATAATTTAGGGGAGGAAACTCTTCAACTGTTGCCTGTCACGTCACGTTAAACCGAACCGATATATAAAATTAACATTTCCCTACCGTGATTTGAAATCACGACCTAGTGATCGGTATGTGGTTCTCTTAGCGACCGACCCAAACCGATTAGTCTTACCATCTACGAAAATGTTTGTTACAAATACACAGGAGCTTACTGCAAGGCTTGATTCATCCTAATCGATACATTTATACTAAAATATGTATATTTATATATTTTTTAAAATGTATTATCTATACAATATAACAGATGCAGTAACCATCTTCAATCGGAATAGAAGTAGGAGTGGAGTTTGATCCTGCAGCAGTGAGGCTTCTTAGTCATAGAAATATTTTGAACGGCGAACGCTGACTGCATACGATTCAAATTGCTTATAGAGAGAATTTAATTTGTCTGCCATGTTCAGGAAAAAATTCAATTTTCGAACTGTCTTTGATGAATAAAGACTGTCTCGATTGGAAATTCGCAACGCGAAAATTGCAGAAACCTAATTCAATATTCAATAATTCTGTCGAATTTTAGTCGTGTTTTAATGTTGTTTTGCTGATGTCCATACTGAATAGTTCGCAACACACTGGAGGACAGAAAGAAACCATCATAGGTACACATAAATAACAATTTAATGATACTTACTTAGGAACACGTGTTTGTTTATAATTATATGTCCTTGCTTGCGTACCTTGATTGTATTTAATATTTAACTCGAACTAACGTTGATGGCTAGCTTGTTGTTGTTGGCCACCTTCTGTATCGGAAGATAATGTAGGATGTGCCAGGGTCTTAACTGACATGGCTTTGTTACTTTTATCACATAGATTTGAAAATATTCTTATACTTATTATTATCTTTAATCTACTTTACTCAGTATACATTCTATTAATGAATAAACGACACAAAAGTGACCGCGGCATATTTTATGTTTATGTCTGTATGTCTGTATGTCTGTATGTATGTATGTATGTATGTATGTGTCATCGTTCTCAGCTTATACCCTCATCGAGGGTGTCACAGGGCTAGGCACACACGGGCAATTATTAGTAAAAACCATTTCCGGCTTGCCAAGCCTGTCGAAGTTTCGTGCTTACGGCGCCTGGCCACAAGGGATAAAATAGTGGCTGGTACCTCATTGGAAGCGTATAGACAGCACGGACATGACAAAATGAATCAATTGAACATGTTGTAACGTTTTAGGGGTCTAGGACCAAATTGCCTTATTTTGGCATTTTGGGCATGCATTGCTGGCTATAACTTAAGAAATACAACTGATACAATAGTGTTTGATATCTTGTTGGGGTGTGTTGAAAGCACGGACATGACAACATGCTTAAATTTAGGATCGAGAATGGGTTTTTGGGCCACCTTTTGCCAGGTACCAAGTTTCATGTATGTACCTTAAAAGTATAAATTCTCAAATGGCCAAAATGCTGACTCAACTTTGGTGATCTTACTAGAACCGGTGTATGCAACGTGATTTGGCCTTTTTTATTCATTAACCCTTAGCTTTGGGGAGAGGTTCCTCAATCCTAGTCCTTAGCGGAGAGGCATTGAGTACCATTTGTAAAATCTTTATTATGACTCGGCGGTGGATTGAACCACGGCTTAACAAACTGATTGTGAGCACTCTACCACGGGACCACGGTGATCGGTACTAATACCTATTAGCGGCTTTAAATCTTTCTACTAGGATGGATCAATGAGTACGTGGCGTACCACATAGCTTTTAGCTGAATTTCGATCTAAGATTCGAGCAGTATAATGTTCAATATCTATATATTCACCACTGAATTAGGTACATTGATCAGAGATGAAATTAATGCAGAAAAATAGATATTTGTTGATACAGACTGCGGTCAGTAGGTTACTTCGCTCCAGATGCCCTCTCTGCTCACGTTGTTAAATTTTAGATCTGAAGTGTTGCCATGAAGCGTCTGCCGAATGGGTGCAGGTTACAAATTAAAGTTGAACAAAAAAACGAATGGACGACTGTTTTAAATTTAACAGTAACAAGCGTATGTATTCCTTAACCCTTCTCCAGTAATAACAAGACACCGTACTATTTTGCGGTCGGTAGGCGGATTTGTTTGTCACGTGATACAGAAGATGTTTTAGCGGCAAGTGCAGGGCTGGGTACTGGCTTGGTAGCGAAACTTAATTTTCTGCGTTTGGGTTCCTTCGCCGGTCTTTTGTATCTGGTGATGCGGCCAAATGCACCTCGTGGCAAGAATCGAGCCGGTAAGACCTAGCATATTTATAGAGTACTCATCGGCTTATGGAGAGGTTGGGGAGAAAGGTTGGGGAACTGGATTCAGTTTCCGTTCGAGAATCCTTTTGATTTAATACTATACCATCCTCGGCACCCCAGCATGCGCCAAAATTGGAAACGTCACACGCAATCCCGCAAGTCAAAGCATAATCGCCTACACATGTCCTCGTGTCTTGTTAAGGTACATTTCTCACATCCGGCTAGGACAGTTGATAGCCACTTCCATCGTGTTGTTTTGACTACGATCGCAGGTGTCTGACCCCAAAAGTTCAAGAACGCAAAACAGTCCCGCAGTGAGAATCATTTTGAGATGATTTTGACTTCTATCCATTGAAATCGATTTTTCAACGCTTTCCCTGATTCGACCCTGTCTGGGGCAGTCTGACCTAACTTTGGGGTAGAAACGCAATTCCATTTTCCAAATAGTTATCTTATTGTGGTTAACAAAGATATCCTTCCTACTGTACAGTGAAATCCAAATTACTTACTTCTTTGCTAGATTTCCGATCGACTGTAAATTGTACACTTATTTTCTTGTAAAATCCACACTAATCCTAGTGTCACAGATATAATGAAGGACTACCAGTTTCGATCCTTCTGTACACAACTCTAAGATAATGATCACGTGTTTAAGGCTCTGCCAGAAGCGAATGATTTGAAAGAACAGCACGGTATTCTGATCAATATATACACAGTGTCGGATTAACTATGTAGCAAAGGTAGAATATGCTACGCGCCCCGCAATTACAAGGGACCCACACTACATGCTGAAAGCCATCAATTCCAATTCAATGATTCTGCACTTACTCTAGTACTATAGTACTATATTTCCTTCAACTTGTATGAACTACTGGGTGTTTAAGATTAGCAATGTTAGCCAATAATCACCATTACACTGAGTAATTATTTTAGTGAATGAATTAATGGGTATCCGGTATCTATGATATACATATACGACACATACATACGTAGGTATTTGAAAATGAAGTCATTTCCACTCCACAAATATCAAATTGAAAACAAAGTAATACTATTACTGAAATGTCAAACATATTTGTTGTATTATATGGCTGTATAGCAAATGAAAAAAAGTACGACAGATGTATGTGTTATAATATTTACGTGCATATTCTTAAAATAGGATCCTTTTATAAAATCCGGCCCTATATATTATCAGCACATTTTCCAAGGAAACACTAAATGGATGTACGTCCATTCTAGATTCGAGTTATTTTGACAATTTGAGATGATATATGTTAATAAAATATCACTCAGTATTCAATAATTCCCTTCTAAACCGACATTTTCACATGGATATGTTAATATGATGTACCGCCAGGGGAACGTATGGGAACGGTGTCACCTTACTGTGTTTTGGGAGTGGGGACGGTATTCCCTCTCTATCTATAAGATTTAGCCAGTATATGTCCAAATAATGATCACATATGGCGTCGGAACATCTCTGAAATGGGTTAAATGTCAAAGATTCTCCCGGAAGCTCAAAGTGACTGCACGCCATCCCCGAACTACCAGCTGTAGATGCTTGCTTGCTTCGGATTCCTTTGCTTGATAGAGCTGTCAGTCCTGCGTTCCCTAAATTCATTTTTAGCACCACATTACTGCTCATTGAATACCTATATATGAAGTACAGGCAGCTACAAATGATGTAGAATGCCCCAGTTCTCGTACGACCTGTGGTTATCCCGCTAATCCTCCAAGGAGGAGACAGATCTCGGCACTACAGTTAATTACGCAAGCAATAGGCCCCCTTTCCCTCTAAACCCTCTGACTGGCCTGGCTGCAAGTGATGAGAAATGAACAATGAAATTAAAGTAAAGGCAAAATCGATTTCACCCAAATCTCTAGCAGATATCTTCAAAGATTTGGGTGAAATCGATTTTGCCTTTACTTTTATTTCATTGTTCATTTCTCATCACTTGCAGCCAGGCCAGTCAGAGGGTTTAGAGGGAAAGGACAAAACAATTCAATTTGTGCTTTTTTTCTGGAAATTGACCGAAAAAGGTGTGGACATGGGATTGTCTCTGTCAATATTTAAGCTCCATAACTTTGGTTTTTGTAAACATGGTTGAATCAATGTATATATAAATGAAAACTAGTTGTATGCCACACTATGGAAATCACCTAAACATGGACGCAGCCCAACCAAATTTGGCATGCATAATCAATAGACCTAGGAGAAGGTTTGAACGTTGGAATTGTTGGGGAAGGAAATTGTGATTTCCTATACCCCCAGATGTGATCCAAGAGTTCACGATGGTGATACTTTTTCAAGTATGGTACAATCCAATAAATATATAGCTCAAATTCATGATCTCCTATCTCCGGTAGAAACAAGGGGAATACTATTATAGATTGGGTCTGGTCTAAAAATGAGGCCTTCCACTAAAACTAACTGGAAATCTCGACATTTCCTTTTAGCTAGTTTGTTTATGTATGTGTGTGTACTGACAGAGGCACAGGAAAAAAACATCTGATCGCTTTAAAGGTACATAGTCTTTGTACATTATCTTCTATTTGTACTTCAAGGTGTCGTGGGGGAGGTGGTAACGGCAGTTGATGGCTTGGCGGACAGCTTCTGTGACGGACAGGTCATAGGTATTGAGCGTTTCAATGCCACACCCTTGATCCAACGACAGCGAGGTTGTCCTCTTGCCTTGTTTGTTTACGTCCGTTCCACTTCCCTCGTTTTACTCCAGCTGTTCTCTATATTGACGTCCGGCTTGCTAGTCCCGTCAAAGCTTCACTAGCTGATTGATTATAAATTGGTTACGTCGGTCAAAACAGGTGTTTCCCTTTGCTTTCTTTACCTAATTTCTCATAATTCGTGGTTCTTTGAGTTCAAATGATACTTGATCAACAAAGTGTTCACTACCTCCGTTTTCAACATTTGTTTTACTCAATCTCTCTCAGTTCCAATGTTCTTGGTTCTTTGAGTTCAAAATAATGTACACATTTACATCCAGAAATATTCAGTGACCTCATAATTAGATTGTGATATAGGCTGATTTTACATGAATCTATCTTTATCATATTTTCATGTCTTTTTTTTCTTATTCGAATTGCCAGTGATCTAGATTTAATTAGGTATTTTTTCACAAAGAAACCTTTATCAAATCAGTCTTTCATCGATATTCCACGTTAAGGTGGAAGTTGAATATTGCTTACGTGTTTTGTTCTAAACTAGTGTACCCATGCTGTCAAAAATGATCTTTCAAATCCATTGTACTGAAAAAATACCAAAAACAGTTATTATACATTTGCTTGATCATGTCCAACGAGAATCCGCATTATACGCGTCTGCAACAAATTAATACATAAGGGAAATTAATCTATACTTAGGATGTAATTGTTATCCCTCTTGACAAATGTTACAGACATACAATATAGACCATCACGTGGCGTATTGAATAAGTAGATCTTTTTTCTGTAATACTTATTCTGAATATCATAATTTTTGCTGCATTTTCTACGTAATCTTTTTGGATGTCTCTTGATTCCGCCTTTCATCTTAGTTTATATGAAAACTTCCTCTCAATATAGACAGCAATTAAGCATCAACCGTTTGTTTGTCTGTCACGCTATAGAACCAACCTAAATATGGCCACAGCCCAAACAAATTTGGCATTCATAATCAATGGACCTAGAGAAAGGTTTTAAAGTAAAATGTTTTGTGCGGTCTGCCTCCGCGCTTACCCCGATAATAATGATCCGCTTTCCATATATTTCTATATGTATGTCTGTGTACGCTTGTAAATGTGTATTTATGTTTTAACATTTCCATTTTGATCATTGCATATTGGGCCTATTTTGGGCATCAATCAAATGCTTCCTGCGGTCAGTGTTCGAGCCCAGGTAAAGCATGAGTTTTGAAAACCAATGCAGCGCTACTCAGCGTTAGACTTTATATGTCTAATGAATTTCGTGAGACCCTATCAACTCCTTCCACATGGTAGTCAATACATCCTTTAACACAAAATATACTGATATTTTTAACGGCACAGTCGTAGTTCTGTTGTTCCCTTCGAAATGTGATTTCTTGGTCTTTTGCCTAAGAGCAAAGGGTGGTATCTGTTCTTATAATCTTAATATCTGATATATTCCCAATATTTAATGATATGAACAAACAGTCATTGTGTAACAACAAAGAAGAAACAATGTAGTTTCATGTATTTTAAAGTTAAGAAACCTAACCCTCACTCAAGTAGACATTAATTCAATAATACATGTCCAACCCGAAACAGCTCGAAGGGTTAGGGTTAGGGTTAGGTATTAGGGTTTGGTTTATGGTTACGGTTACAGACAATCTACTATAGTAGTGTGAATCAGTTTAATATCGAAGTTCCCACATCGGGGACGTATCGGATATTAAGAACAGATATGACACTTTGCTCTGCGACAAAACGCCGACAAGCCGCATTTCAAACAGGACCAAATAGCTACCATGGTACCGTTTTAATCTGCCTAGATAATATTATGTATTTTGGATTAGTTAGATAACACAGATTGAAGCAAGTATTCAATTGTACACCCAAGCCTGGTCCTCATTCAGATGTGTTGGAATGTATATTTGAGTAAGTAGGTCTACATGTGTCCATGTGTAAGCGAGTACCGATGCGTGTTCTCGTAATTCTTTTATAACATTCATTTTAGTTTTACAAAAGATCATACGAATTAGGGAAATATCACTGCACATGGAAATAACTCGATCGAAGACATGCATACGCAGAGAATGATTCTGATCAGGTAAGCATAACGAACTATTTCTGTGGTATCATGTAATTTAAAAGGGTTAGTAACGTTAGTAGTTTTAAGTCACATAAAGGATGAATGACATGACAAAGGAGTGATAAATCAGAGATACATTTGAAAGGAGTGACGCAAATATTACCGTAACGAAGTGACAATGTAAAATGCTTCTGAATCAATGTTAATGCTTTAGATGTACGTCTGAAACATAAAATAACACTACAATCAACTCATTGCTTCTAAAGCATACAATGCATATCCGAAACCATAAATAGGTTGTCGGCCTTCAAATGTGCCCGTGCTCTCAGTTGGAGCAGTTGCAGTTGGAGCTCTTCAACTTCTTAACTTGGAGTTAGATAACCTTAACCCTAAACCCTAACTATAACTATATATCATGTCACTCCTTGTGTTACGGTATTTTTGTTAATCGCTCATCACTCCTTTGTTATATCACACTTTGTGTAATGGTTGAGTGTGTTCGTGTTTTCGCACGTTTCGGGGAGATGGTACGTGACCAAAACGCGATATCATGTTTGGAGGGCTAGAAAATAGTTAAAACGGCCGACCAAGTCAGAACAAAGAAATTGCGTTCGACCAACTATAGAGGTTTATGGGTGGCCATGATTTCAAATCGCCGACAATTCAGAGGGATGTAGAGTCGGACACCCAGCAGCGACTGGTCAAAACAAGCTAGGGAGCTGGGCTCCTCACCCTGACGGGGTGAGGGAGAAGAGGGTGGAAGAAACTTGATTTGAACTGCTACCATCACTGATAGTCATTCAGTAAAGTGACCACTCGTTAGAATCTTTAACCGAAACAGAATTCAATGCCCTTTGGTGATCCACGAACCGGCCCGGAATCGAAGCTATCAGCAGGAATAAAACGAACCCATATTTTCAATTGAAAATAATGACTTTGGATGTCTTTCCATCCTACCACGTGGGAGAGCCTTTTCTCCGGTATGGACAAAATGTCATATTTCCCCCTACAGAGTGTTCGCTCCCGTAAATGTACAACCCAACGACGAGGCGTCTCTCACATCGGCCGAACATGTACAACCGGAATTATTCTACACTTGGAACTGAACCGAATTTGAAAACCACGATATTTGAAAAAAGAAAACTCTTACGTAGAGTAAGATTAAAGTGAGAATAAAGATGGCAAATACAAAAAAGATAATAAAAGTAGATTTAAAGGTTGGATATTCTACGATATCAAAGATTTTCCCGGGGATAATGCTCATAAAACGCTTTGCAGGTCATGTTCGCCCCCAATAGATAGGCCAATCTATTTTGACAGAGTAGGGCTAAATAAGATATTATTCCACGTGAGCAGACACAAAACATGGATATTTAATGAGGAAAGCCTTAGGCTTGCCCTCGTCTGCATTGACTTTAATTATATTACGGTTGCCTCAGCTGCAGTCTGAAAATGTAATCATATTCTGGGTGAAAACTAGAAGATCAGAAAATTGCCTTCGAGGCCTATCTAAATTTATCAGCGTCTCTCTGGTGTTCTATCTATGTATCTATCTTTAGATATTCTGAAAAATATCTAATCACAAGTATATTGCCGGCTTTGAAATAAGTGCGTAGTATAACTGTATAGGTGATGCAATTTCAAATCGTATTAAGAATCGATCGATGAGATTGAAAAAGCTAACTAACATTTCAATTTTGAAGAGTTGGCAAACTAGTTAGTTAAATAGCCTTAAACTGTATACACAGGTATCGGTGAATGGACAATTATATCCGACAGAATGCGATAATTATAAAGAGATTTTTAGTATGAACATATATTTGCTCGGCACCGATTTTAATCGGTTGCGAAACGAGTGGTCTAAATCGTGTACATAAATAAATAAATGAGCGCCGTACGGGGATCGAACCCGCGTCCACCTATAAGGCTGCTTCCATCTAATGTAATGCACGTGGTAACGTTAGACCTGGCCATTGCCTTATTAAACTGTATACATATATTATGATGCTCACATCACGGGTTAACCATTCTGATCACCAATGAAGCAACCCGAGGCAAGAAGTGTTTTAATCTGAGAGTTGCAGATATTCCTATGAAGTATAGTCCCATGACATATATACGGTGGAATACGCTCTTCAGAAGCTCTTTTTCAGCACAGAAAGCTCAAGTGGGTTCAGTCCGATTATTCACATGTTTGTGCAAAATGCGAACAGAGCTGGAGGGGGGGGGGCAAAAAAAGTGTTGTTGGATGTAGGAGAAAGGTGAGAGGGGGCGAAGATTCGTAAGTGTTGGTCAACTGTGGGTTATATTCTTCAGGGGAGTTTGCTTAGTTAGTGTGGGGGTGTAACTATCCGGACAGCCGAATCTATGTCTATCAGCCTTCAATTTTTTTTGGGGGGGTTACGTCTGATTTATTTGTGCCCGTGTTCCCTTTTCCCCTCGTCCATGTCCACGTGTCTACATTAACCGTGAATGGGATTTGCTTGTGTCTGGTTTGAATAATTGGTGTGCGCGTGTACATGCCTACTTAACGAAACCAACCACGTGTGCATCCCTACTTAACGGCACCAGCACATACGAGGAAACCAACAAATTGAAACAAATCACTTAGGAAAACACTCAGAAATGAGAACAAGACATGCTCCAAGCTAATAGCATATCTCTCCATCTTACCCAGACAGTATGGCCTACCCCAGACCCATAGGCCCGACGTCCATTAAGACCCATTATATCAGAAATGGGAAGCGCACTTCACAAGATAGCCAGAGCAATTGCAAAACTCCCCACTCCACTACTAGGTATAATGTGTCTTGTTGTACAATGTCTCCCGAGTCTCCTGAGTGTGTGACTCAGGAGACTCGGGAGACATCGTACAACAAGACACATTAATGGCCAGCCCAGATGTAACATCACGCTACACCAACATTCCAGTGAAGAAATGCCTACAACTACTCAAAGACCAACTTAATTAATCCAAAACATAACTAGCCCTATCCACTAACAGAAATCTACACACTCATAACCAATCAGTGTTTTTGCACCTTCGACGTGAAACAGTAAAAAAGAAAATGTAGCGTGCCTACTGTCTCGAGCATGATATTTACGAAAGGGCCCTATTCTAGAATTAGGCAGGCTAGTACTCCACTGACGGGGGATCAGTGGAGTACTATCCTGTCTAATTCTAGAATAGGGCCCCTTCGTAAATATCATGCCCGAGACAGCCACTTATTTTCGCTACATTGACGATGCCCTGGTATTTTACCCCCGCCAAATACACCTTACTTAGTAATACAACTCAACGTAGGAGAACCCTCTATCAATCTCACACAAGAGAAAGAAGCCAACAAAGAGTATCAAACTCAGTGTACTCCGCAAAGCTACAAACAAAAACGACTACATACAGTTTTCCCCACCACACACCCGAAATAAAATCAGGTCTAATCATAGGTTTTTACCTAAGAGCCCTTAGGATATTTAGCCCCGAGTACTTAGATAAGGAAGAGGAATTACATAGAGCAATCGTTTAGCTCGCTCCACTATCCACGATTGTTCTTATACAACGCTAAAAGGAAGGCACATAGAATCCAGAGGACTGAAATAGAACAGAATCTTTAAAAATGACAAAAACACTGTAAGGCGTATCATACTACTCACCACTCAACAACCACCGATCTCACCATTAACCTGAGCAAACTGGATATACATATTGCTAAAAGCACCTCCGCAACCTTTGGGGATTTAATCAATACCCCATCACCCGAAGCTGGTGTTTACGTCATACCATGCAACGGTTTCAACGGGTTTTACATCGGCGACACGTCCAGACCACTCAACAAGAGTACATATGAAGATCGGAGAGCCCTCAAGCTTGACGACATTTTAAATTAGGAACACAAGAACACGCATAACCATAACTTCAGCTTACACAAAACCCGTATCATTAAAATATACATGACTTCACAAAACGAAGATGCATTGAAGCTGCGCACATATCCGAGTAGAAAGCAATATCCCGAAGATCTGGGCTGTTTCAACTGTCAACGTCCTCAAATAAGCTAATTTTAAAGCAACACAACATCGAAATAAAAAATAATCATATACAATCACGTGGAACTGGATAACGATATAGGTATGTATCACACGCACACACTAGATAAAACACGTCCCATTTCTCATAAAAGCATGCACCCGCATCAGCAGGCATGCACACGCGCGCACCATTTATTCAAACAAGACACAAGCAAATCCATTCACGTTTTATGTATGTCGATGTGTGTGTATGCTTATATTTACGTATGTATGTAATCTCGTATGTGTGCATGTATATGTAATCTCGCATGTGTGCATGTAGGTATATACCTGTATATAATCATGTAACTCTCTACATGGATGTGTCACTGTGCATATGTGCGTATATGAATGTATGCTTATGCATGTCTACTGTTATATGTGTGCCGGGGCTTGTGTATATGCCTGGTCATCTAAGCGCACATGGATATATGTGTGCATGTATGAATGAGTGTTTATATATGTATATGTTTGTATGGGTAGGTTTATCTGTATGTGTTTGTTGTTTGTATACATATATCTATATGGATATATAATTATGCATATATATTATCATATGTGTGTTATTTCATGCGGTGGTATTTCGGCGGGACATTCCGCTTGCATTGATGGGCCGAGAGAAGTAGACCATATTATCCAGTAAGTGAGATATTGAGAAACTTTTCAGAACTTCTGTCCAGGAATAGTAATCCTACTCCACAAAAAAGGAGATAAGCACGACCTCGGCAACTACCGCCCGATTACACTACTACTTAGCATATATACACTATTCACAAAAAATACTCACGCACAGATTAACATGCACTCTAGAAGAAAATCAACCACGCGAGCAGGCAGGCGTCAGAAG
>VCCN01001973.1:711993-723609 GCA_006491835.1 Architeuthis dux
TCTACACATACATATGTACGCACATACATGCATACATACATAAGTATTCAATTCATAAGTGTAAGTGTCCGTGGTTACGGACACTGTTCATTATATTAGTATATTCTGAAAAATCATCTACTTTCGTTTCTCAATAGGCATTATGATATAATAAGGAAATAAGAAGTTAATGGTTCAGTTACTTTTTTAAGAGATTGAAATTATAATTGACCTCAATTTGTTCAATGTTCATGGGCGTGACATCTTATTATTGATTCGAAGCCGTACGTTTTTTTTTATAGCATTGGACATACGATCAAGCGTTATTAACCCAGAAAGAATTGGAAGAAAAATAATCTCTGTGTGAACATACCTATATCTAGAGCTATGGCCAATAAGACCTCTGCTATTACTAAGGGGAGACCGGGGCATGTTTTTCGCATGTTAGTTCTTCAGAACTAAAAAAACAAAAAGTGCGGTTTCTGCGTTTGCCCTTCCCCCGATAATAAAAATCTGATTTCCATGAATCTATCTATCAATATAAAACTAAAAGTCTGATTTCGTTTATCTGCATGTGACTTCTAAGTAATCTAAAATGTGCATTGTGGCCATAGGTATCTAGCTAGTTTCGAGAATACAGCTGTTTTTGTGAAGAAAATGAGCGACATTGTCTATTCTGTGACTAAATTCATTTATCAACACTTGTTTTAAATATAAAAAGACCTCGTACATGAAAGAAACAAATGGCTGATAGTTGAAGATTAGTTATACCAGGGGTCGGTAGATCACGGTGTCCGTGCCGAATTCGGACCACGGCCTCCTTTCATCCGGCACGTAGACTATTGGGTATATAACGTTGCATACAGACATTCTTTGTTTATTTTTTCATCTATCAATGGTTAGCAAATAATACAATTGATTATTGAAAAATTGAGCAAAATTCTCATGTTTGTAGTGGCCTTAAATGAATCAATGTTTCATAGCTAAAACTGTGTTAACACCGCGCAAGCTGTTTCCATAGCCTAATATGATCAGTAGGACCGCAAAACACAAAATATTTCTAATCTAATCTAATCTGCACGCCAGCAAAGAGATTTGCCAACCCCTAAGATATACCATAAAAAGGGTTACATTTGAGATAGCTATTCAGGACTAACATTGTGGATACGATGTCTTATGCACTGCATCATGTTCCAGGCCTTTCAGCTATTTGGAGGCGAGGCAACGAGCCCCCATACTACAAAAGGACAGTAACAGCGTCAATGTCTGTAACGAAAAGGGCACACGACAGAAAGGGAGATAACTGAAGTCTACTTTTTAGATGTTTTTCATCTAGATTTCGATGTTTTTCGTTGCCTTATATAGACGCAACCAAAAACATCTAAATCTAGATGAACAACATCTAAAAAGTAGACTTCATTTATCTCCCTTTCTGTCGTCTGCTCTTTTCAGAAAATGCTATTTACATGATTTTTAATAAAATAACCAACCATTGGCGAAATAAATTGCGCAAAGGCAGATATGCCTAAATTTATAAGGATGGAAATCATGCAACATATATTTAATTATTAAACTAAATATTAAATTAAATTAAATATTAGCGGGGACACCATTGGATGTATTTATTTATATATATTAGAGAAAACGAATACAAGAGAACAAAATTAACCAAATAAAAAGAAAAGAATAATTAAGTGAATAAAATAAAATGAAACATCTTCTTACTCTTCTGTCTTCTTTAAATTAATTTAATTTAATCCCGGCTCTAATATTTAATTTAATATGTTTTGTTTGCTTTACATCCATTTCCTCCCTACCGTAGTTGAGTTCGCCAATGATTAGTTTGGCTGACCACGTGTTTCGAAAGAATGCCGTCACATCTAATAGAACAAACCTTTCAGAGTCTTTTTTTTTGGCAGTATGAACATTCCTTTGTATTTCTATTTGTATTTTTTGGCGACTTTTCGGAAGTTGTACAAGTAAATCTGACTTGGTGAAACCATTGCCTAAAAGTGGGCACGAATGAATGGAAAGAATAACCAATTAGTTTTTCACTGGAGACTTTTGCATGACAGTGTTTCAATGGAAACTTTTGCAGACATGTAATATTTTTTTAAAAGTTACAGTTTCTCACTGGAAACCTTTGGAAACTGTTGTACACACGCAATATCTGTGTATTATACTTATGCTCATGTTAACAACAATGTCAAGATTCAATTATGAAATATTATTCCGTTAATGTGTCAAATGTGAGGCGTGAAATCCTGAAACAATTGGATAAGTATGAACTGGTTAATCCAAGGCAACGTGCCGGTAATTTGAAAACAGAATTGTACAGTCACCTTGTGAAAAATCACCCCATGCATGGAAAACTGGAAGAACTATCTAATGAAAAGGTAAAATCTTTGAATATAGAATCAAATCTAAAGGTAAAACACAGCAGCATCTTAAGTTTAAAACAAGCGATTGCCAAATATTGTTTCGAACAATTTCCCGAAAATCCCCTCATATCCCTTGAAAGGGTATTGTATAAGTACTGTTGTAACATAGCGAATAGGTACATCAATGAAAATAGATAGATATATAGATAGATAGGTAAACGAAAAGAAAAAATCGGAAGTTCAAAATATACAGAGTGAAACTAAAACAACCGACTGGACACTTTTGATAAACAAGAGTGGTGTTTTGGATAACATCAACGGGTGGCTCAGGAGGAAAGTAAGTACGAGTCAAAACATCAACTAAAAATAGAAATCTGTTTACTAAACGAGCAAAGGGTTAATTCAGAATAGCCAAAGTTCAAAATATATAGATTAAACAAGGTGAACGAATTTAACCCTTAGAAACCATAAACAAGGGCAGTATAAATAGAGCTGACAGAGCGAAGACAAGACAGGGTGTCACCCAGATACGGACTGAGAGTCATCTCCAAAGCGCCTCGACCCACGCTCACTCTTTCTCTCTCTACCTCCCTATCGGTTTTATGGGAATATCTGTGTGTGACAAGAGCCTCTGTAGAATTATGAATGAACAGTATATTCTTTAACCAGAGAAATCGTCTCCGTCTCGATCCTTCGTCACGTTTCAGGCCAGTTATTTCCAGAGACCAACCTCCGTCTTCCCGAGGTCCGGACACATCGGGCGCCCGGATACCGTCCACAACAAGGAGTAATGAATCCAACCAACTGAAAGGTCGAAACATTAACTCAACTATGAATGGGCTGGCACATATGATGTATGTCTGAACATGTTAAGGCATGTGGTAAATGGGGTTGGATTGCCTAAGAGTATTGGAATCTTAAGACACTGGCTGAAAATCCAAACCTGGGTTTGGTAATACAACACAGTGTTTGGTTGAGTTATGGCCATCTTTGCATGATCTTTTCAATCTTCAAATTACATACATATTCAAGTGTACCGAGTGTAATACACAGACACCGAGGGAGCTAGAGTTCTCTATTTGTTTAAGTGAGTTGGTTAGTGGTACTGAAACATCATAAAAAACAATAGGGTGTATAGCATTATCAAAAGGTGTTCCAGCAACAGATGCAACAAAAAACATACTGGTATATAAAAGAATCATTTCCTTGTCTTCTTGAACTGCTGATTATGACAGCAAGCAGATCCACATATGATCGTTAATTTTAGAATTGATTCTGTCATTAAGCCAGATGTTGAAATCGCATTAAGGTATTAAAACATGTTATGAAAGGTTTCATCACACACTATAATAATACTACTTATGTTGGCCACTATAAGGTTGCTTTGGGAGGAGTAGATGGTGAATGAATAACATATAATGATCTCGATAGTAAGAAACTGGCCGCCCTGCAAAAATGGTATGTGTTCTTGTATGAAATACATGTGTGGGGCGAGCCCTCCGTTAGAAACACACCCAGTTGATGACACCACTACTAAAGTAAAAGGTAATGATAGAAAGGGGTTCAGATGACACTAATACTAATTGCGTAAGAGGTAAACGCAAGGTATTTTTGGAATCAACAGTGTGTGCTGATATGACATATATTGCGAGTGAAGTTGAAACTCCGTCAATCAGTAAAAGGAGAACATCAAATTCGATGGATGAAACACTACTAAGAGTGTGAAAGGTAAAAGGCGTGAACATCTCTTAGGTAAAAGGTTAGAAATACTTGACGCAATACAGGTTATGAATAAATCTCAGTGTTTATCCAAAGACAATAAGGTATTGAAATATTGTGAAAATATGATGAAAGCATTAAGAGATTGGACAATGGAAGAACAAGTGTAACATTTGTGAGGAATGAAAATATAACATGCGCCGATTCCAGAGTGTTTGAAAGTCAAGCAGCAATACAATTGATTAAGCCCTTTATGCACATTTACAAAAGAACGTGTGGTGGTGTTGGTTTCTCGGGTAATTGCATATCATTTGTCCAAAAGGTGGATACCTTTGTCATGAGTTTACCTTGGCCAGTGGAGTCTTTACCAATTGCGAACATCACCCTTATTATAAGCATATTGAAATCAATGAGAATACATTGAAGGAGTATCCCGAATATGGTGGGGATCTTAGTAGGGTCACTAAATGTTAGGGATCTTAGTAGTGTCAATTGATGGTCTCAATAAAGAGTGTACTAATGCCAGACTTCAGTCATTGAATGATGACGTGTTGCTTCAAGTTGTACTCAATATGGAAGAGCAAGGGAGCATGTCCACGCCAGCGGCTATTGTCTCTGAACAGTTTCAAAGGGATGAAATATATAACATGGTTGAACAGGCTATTATGTTGCGTGGCTACACAAAAAGGGTGAGTGAGTCCTCAACACATTGGTTTCGAAAAGCATTTCCTAGGCTTTTTCCAGCTGGTAAAGGTGACATAACTTTTGCAAGGTTGGCCAAAAATGTGTCACTCAGTCAATAGGTTGAACATTTATTGAAGGTAGATCGCAGATTTGTGAATGATCATCTATTTCTTATGGTTGCATCCAACATAATGCAAAGACGCCAAGAATTAACACATGGGAATTTGGATGCTGAGAGAAAGATTTCCAATTCTACCTCTAATGAGTTGGAAGACATGCTGGCAAATGGAGATCATGCTGTTGTTAGGAGTATGTATTGCTTTCCAAGCCAAATTATGGAAAGCCAATAGTTTTCTAGCCAATATATTTAAAAAAGCATCAACTTTACCAGACACATGAGAATTGTGAGCAATAATGAAAAGATGTTTAATCTATTCTAAACATTCAGTGTTTCAGACTTGCACGAGACAGATCTCCATGGAGATTACCAGGTTCTGAACAATATATTGGCAAAAGTGTGGTAACATGTTGGAGTGTAACTTCTGATGGCAGTGATAAGTCACAATTTATTGATGGACACACTGATTATCGGTTACCATTAGTAATATTGTGAATGCTTATCTAATTAAAAAGGTTCTTCTTATTTGGAAACATGTTTTAAAGCCAATATTTGGCGGTGAATAGTACATTCAAAGATTTGAGTTTCAGCATAAAGGTTCGATACATTGTCACCTGGTAATGCATGTTTAGCATGGACCATCTTGTGTCGAGATGGGACTTGCTAGAAAAAGCATACCAAAGATATCTGATTCTGAAAATCAAGAGCATGTCGATGCAGCTAAGAAATTAACTGAAACAATTGGAAATGTGAGCAAGAGAATAGGGGAGTTCGATTATTACATAACAGCGGTATCGGCGATTCACTTGGAAGTAGGTCCTATACATCGGCCAGACCCATGGGGTCAAATGTGTACAATCCAGTAGATAATGTGTTACGAGAGGATTCTGGACAGTACTTGGACAGACCCTCTCAAATGTATGAGCATTAAACTTATAACCGATTCATGTTGCCCAATTGTAACATTGGTTATTGTCAAAATCACAAAAGAGCGAATCATGAAAAGGTTTATTGTCCTGAACTTAAGGTAAAAAATGTCCCAATGGTAAAGAACTTAAAAGGAGAATACAATCTTAGAGGTTTAATTTTCCAATGAATATTAGCTGATAGATAATAGCTGGGTGGGAGTATATCATATTTAGTGACAATCGTTTTTACAAGTTCTTGCAATTTGGTATGATGTTAGATCTGAGCATATCAGTTTCATCATATCAAGTTGCAGTTGAATATGGCCACCACCAAAAAACGTCATTATCATGTCTCCACTGCTGGTAGCCCCAGATTGTGTAACACCATTAAATATATGTGTCTCGTAGGGAGGAATCCATTTCCAACGTTATTTTTGCGTTTCAAAATCATTTTAAGATCAAACTTTTAATGACAATTTATTAAAATAACCATAGTTCCGGATTTTAATTTAATTTAATCTCTGTAGAAACAAACATATATACTCTAATAAAAGATACTTTAGGCTCGACTATACGTATTACATATCTATGATAGGCTAGACCAGGCCTCCATATTGTTGTTTATGCAGTGGGAAGGGATTGGGGTGTTCGGAGGAGGGTATGCGATTGTAGGGGAGGGTTGCGTGAGGGGTGAGTGAAACAGAGAGTAAGGTGGTAAGAGTAAAGGAGTGTCAGGAAGGGGAGGGCACCCCGTGCTCAAACCTTCCTACCTCAACTTCCCTGTCCTCCTCCCGACAATCCCTCCTCCACGTCTCTGCATGTATCTCCGGTTGCTTCTCTATGTGAGATGCGCGTGCGACCTCTCTGTTACTCTCCTCCCTCCTCCCTGTGCCTCGTCCCTTCTACTACCGCGCCATACCCTCCTACGCACTGTATCTCCCCCCTCCTCTATGCTCACATCACTACTTCCTCCTCCAATCATCGCACCCTCCTTACTAACAATATAACAATTAGACTAAGCATAAATGTATGAGGCTGCACAGACAAAGATATGGGGCAGGATCCAGCCTATCATAGATGTGTAATATGTAAGAGTCAATAGTCCAACCTAAAGTATCGTTAAATATCTGTTTATCAGTGTATATGTGTTTGTCCAGATATTAAATGAAATTAAAACCCTGAGCTATGGTAATTAGATTAAGATACCATGAAAACTGAATTTGAAAAGCAAAAGTAACGTCGGAAATGTATTTCTCATAACAACATACATATAATTAGTGGTATTACATAATAATCCGGGGGCTACCAGCGGTGGAGACATGGGATTGACGCTTTTCAGTGTGGCCATATTCGATTGCTCGCACAGATATGAAATGTATATAACAAGCAATAACTTGAATACAAGGTCGGATTAAGCTTGTGCGGAGACGGTAGCATATGTTATACAGGGACCTAAATTTAAAGAAAATACACATACATATTAAAAAGCATACCTTTGTACATGCAAAATTAATTAAATATACTCATTGGCTATACAGCCAGACAATACGACACATATGTCTTATTTCAGTAATAGTATTACTTTGATCTCGTTTCGATCTTTGTGCAGAGGCTATGCTTTCAGTTTCAAATACCTTCTTCATATATGTATCAGATATATACCAGAATCCCATTAATTTCTTTGTTAATCATCCAGTCGTTCATAAAAGTGCAAGGCAGTATAGTAATATAGCATTAGAGCAAGTGCAGAATCACTGAATCGTAAATGATAGCTTGCAAGCCTATAGCGCAAGGGCTCTTGAAATTGCGGGACCTGTAGCATATGCTATTTCTGATACATAGTTAATCTGGCACTGTATTTAACACTCTGGCAAAAAAAGACAAAGAAATAAATATTCTTCCTTTTAATCTAATAGAGGTTTCAGGTATCTTCGTAACTCGGGCCAAACTTAGACATGGGTGTACATTAATTCACATTACGGTCTTATGGGTATCGGTTTTATACGTGCGATAGGTAGGTATTTGTAGAGATGTGTATCTGAAAATTGAATTTTTCACTGGCTCGTGGACTGCTTTCTCCTCCGGGAAAGCAGTGAAATAATCGATTTTTTTAAAGAGTTCATGTTGTCTACCGAAGTAAATGTTTTCCCCAAGACCTTGCGTCGATTAATAGCGAACAGGTCGCTGTAATGGAAGCCATTATAGATTTTCGCTAAAAGAGGGAGAATATTGGTCTGGTGTACATGTTTCTCTTTTTACAGTTATTTTCATTTTAACTAATTCAGAAATTCTGCTGTTAAATATAATGGAGTCGGATTTATTCACAAATAATTGTCGACGTACACATAGCCGATATGATATAATTAAGGATTTTAACATGTGCATGGATATATGTTATTTATTTTGTAAATATATAGTAATGCATCCGTCTCTTAAGAGACAACTCCCATTGGCGTATACGGCCTGTGACGAAGTCCTGGTTTCCATTACATTATTAGTGATCCTTTAAAGTTTCAAGTCAGGTCGGGACCAGGACTTCATCCTTACAAGTTTTCATGATACTTGGCAGGATGCAAGTCCAGCTTAAGGATACTTCCACCCAAATCACAGACCGTAGAGTGTACTCAATTAGCTACTGAGTGCACAGTGAAATATTCTCATAACGGGAATCGAACCCTGGACCTTCTGCGTGTGAGACAGACGTGCAGACCATTACACTATCCGATCTACTTTACTAAAGATGCATCTTACATTTTAAACAACGTTCTACCCCTAAATAATTGCACAAGCGATAAAGAGCTGAGTGATCTTGAAAGACACTGCTGATGTGTACCTAACATATAGCAAAAGATAGCGCTAGGAATTCGTAAACCAACCCAATTTAAAAGAGAAATATCTTTAGTCAAACCATGATAACATATAACATTTTAATGCATAGGATGCGACAAACATAAAACGACATTTATTAACCATCAGTCGACGTAAGTTGTTAACAATTCAGCAGAAACAAAAGCAAAATAGTCATTATGGATGAACGTTGATGGCAAATTGAATAATGCACACATATCTCTTACTCGTACTTGTATACACATTAATACTAGAGTTATTTTATTCAACCATCGAGTATTCGTCTTTAAGTGATGCGCATATGTTTTATGGAAAAGCAATGACATATTGGGCATTATAACTAATATACATGCTGAACCTACTCGGATCATTTACAGGACGTATCCAAGAAGATTTGTCTTGAGAAAGCTAGTGTATCCACAAGAATCCTATGTCTTTGAAATCAGAAAATTCTGTAATCCTGAAAGAGTCAATGTCACATTCATTTGTCCTTGGTCCCGTAACCCAGTCCTGTGGTTTCCGTCTCCTTGCGTCACCCATCACGGGTGTGTCTTGGACGATAAACCTGACGGATCCAATCCCTCTCCAGGCTTCCTCAATCCTATCCTTTATGATGGGTGCTTAGCAGAAGAGCATTTATTACCATGTTTACAGTAGTTGGTATGATTTGGCCATGGATTGAACCCACGATCTACCAGACTGTAACACTCTAACACTGGACCAGGGTGATCTCTGCCACATTCACAAACCCATCTCTCTCTCCATATATATATATATATATATCGCGACCTCGGCAACTACCGACTTATTACATTATTACAAAACATGGTGATTGATCTAAAGTAAACGAATAGGCTTAAAGATGAAAAGAACAAAGACAAAAGTAATGTCCAACGATAAAGTTCACTTTGGAACATTCTTCTTTTCATCTCATGATTATTTTTCAAAATGTCAAATTCAGTTATTCCTTCTTTTGATTTATGAAGACTTATTGGTTTTGTCTTGTAAACTGTCTCTTTGATCATCCCCAAAACTGCGAAGTCACATGGCCTTAGTTTAGCTGACATTGAAGGCCACTAAATAGTACCTCTTCTTACAACACATGTGTCGAAAGGGTTATCCAGACATTTTCTCACGTACCTATGATAGAGAGGAGATGCACCATATACATCCGGATAACACCATTGAAATTATTCTTATCAACTCATGCACAACCTTTTCTTTTCGTATCTTTAGGAGAATTTCCTGGTTAAAGATGTCTTCAAATGTAGAGATCCCTCTCAATACTGTAACATTTAACATTAGTAACGGTATATATTATGCATTTTGGACTGAGCTATTCCACAAAAGAAATCACCCTAAGATGACAAGCTGTTGGCAGTGCAAACTCAACCTTAAAGACCAAGAAGATTCCACTAGTCTTAAAAAGAAGGGTCTCCAAGCCAGGCGTCCTCCCGATAGTCAACTAGGGAGCTGAAACACATGGCACTTAATCGAATGATTGGCTCTCAAAGTAAGAACTATGCAACGTGCACATGAGAAGATCAGGCTTAACATGACATGGAGATGTCACAAGACAGCGTATTATATTAGAGAACAAATAGAGGTCAGAAATATCAGAAAGAATACCAGAAAACTCAGAGAAGGGCTGGACATCCGAACTTACATCATGTATGTCCAGAAATGATACGCGAAATTTCGGCCGGCAAAAAATAACGTGACGATTTTGAAAAGTTCAGAAGGTAGTGACACCGCTGCGCCCATGGCGTGATGTCTGGCAAATCTTGGGGAAGGTCTATGTCCAATGAAATACGTCTATAAAGTGGCTGCTGCTAATGATGATGTTGTTTCCCGATTTTGTTTTCTAAGAAAACACAGTTCCGACGACGAAGCCCTTCAGTAATCGGCAAACAAATTATTCCGAGAACTTCAATTAAAGCAGATATTTACTTTTTCCTGCCAGATAACAATCATTTCGCAAATTTTAACATTGGTAAAGCTACTTTCATTTTAACATTGGTAAAGCTACTTTCATGAGACGACAAGGAGTGTCATCTGGTCATGAGGCTTCCCTAAAATCGATTAATGGAAAAACAATGTTGGGCTTCAGAAATATCACATTAACAAAGTGACAAGGATCACCGTGGCCAGGTGGTAAAGTGTTCTCCTATGGTTCAGTAGGCTGTGGTTCAACCCACCTCTGAGTCAAAACAAAGAATGTTTTTAAAAAAATGGTATTCGATACCTCTACGCTAAGCACTTAGGATTTAGGAGCCACTCTCTAAGGTTAAGAGTTTACGCGAATTCACATTGGATACATAGGTTCTTGTACGATCACCGAAGTTAAGCAACGTCGAGCCTGGTTAGTACCTAGATGGGTGACCACTGGGGAATACCAGCTGACGTAAGCAGAACGAAGCTATGAGAGGCCTGACAAGCCGAAAGTTGTTCTTACAAACAATTGTCGTGTCATCTGGTCATGAGTCTTCTTAGAAATCGATTGATGGAAAAACAGCGTAGAGCATCAGAAATAATACATTATCAAAAAATCATTACTGAAAAGTGTTGATATACATACAACGATAAGGAGGATACATATCGAGGCAAAGGACAGAGACTATATCTGCCTATCTATCTAGCTAGCTCCATTTTACAAGGAAAACAAATCAAATATCGGTTATCGCCAATACCGCTGATTTTATATAGCTGTACATTTGTTAGCAATGGCGTTTATAAGACTTCTTAGTACCCACATCAATTGATAGCCGGAGGGCGTTTTCAAATAACACCCCCGCCCTCAGCTACGCCTCTTGTTGTTTGTATGATTTCCGAAAGGCTCCGTTAAAATGTTATTCTTTTAATAACACCTAGGTTTATGACTCTGCAAATATTTTATTTGAACTAATAGTTTTGAATATATGCTTAAATATCTTTTTGTTAGAATATTTGATATATTTAGTTAATTTACAGGAAATTATAT
>VCCN01001973.1:759011-771760 GCA_006491835.1 Architeuthis dux
ACGGGTCAAACAAGCTAGGGAGCTTGGCTCCTCAGCCCGTCATGGTGTGGGAGGAGAAGTAAGAAAAGTAGGAGAAGGATGAAGAAACTTGATTTGAACTGCTACCATCTCTGTTAGTCATTCAGCAAAGTGACCACTCGTTAGACTTTTTAACCGAAACAGAATTCAATACCCAAATTGATCCGCGAACCGGCACGGAAGCTATCAACGGGAATAAAACAAATCCATATTTACACTTGAAAATAATGAATTTTGTTGTCTTTCCATCCAACCACGTGGGAGAGCCTTTTCTTTGGTATGGACACAATGTTTTATTTCCCTCCACAGCGTTTTCAGCCCCGTAAATGTGCAGCCCAAGAACGAGACTTCTCATGTCGGAAGAACATGTGCAACCGGCATTATTCTACATATTCACTCAAATATGATGGTTGATCCATATGTTCGTATCCTGACACGTAGTTGTTGGCTGGATTTTTCGGAAATTATCACTATATTATATTCGATCTATCTGATTAATATTCATCATTAAATTAAGCGCATTGACACGGAAGGAGATCAATGTCTCAGTGTAAAAAGAAATGATGTTATTGCTGAAAGTGATAGATTAGAAGGTGCTGATTCAGATTCTTTCTTAACCTTGAGCAAATTTTTAAAAACTCATTAGACATTATCCACTGTTTTGCTATAAAACTGTACCTTTAGAAATAAACGTATAATGTGGAGTTAAATTAAAGGTCTTTTCGTATACAAATCAAATATGGGAATATACATCATAAAAGACGTCCAAATAAGTCTTACAATTGAATCATCCGATAGTGTTGCCTCGTCCTCATCAGTATCCACATCGATTTCCACTAAAGATGTACCTCGCTTGGTATTTTCATTCGCACATTGTTCACCGCCTTTAAACAAGCAATAGTTAGTGATTGGAAATCCATCTGACCGACAGTTGCAAGTAGTCCAGGAACATGTTGGCACCGACATGCAACCACACGCTGTACTAGTGATGTTAGTGCGATATCCTTATTACTACGAACAGAAACAAGAATGTTCCCTTCTACTTTTCAGATTAGCGGTGCAATTAGGAGGGGCATGTTATCAGTACAAGTAAGAGGGACACTTGTCTATGGTGGATAAATTTACAGACTGGTGGCGTAGTTGAACTTGCATGAGAAACAACTGACACTTGGCCTTTGGTACTGAAAACAGGGTCGTGAATAATATGATCCGATGGGTTCTAAAAATACTGCCTGTCTCAGATTATTATAGAGAAATGACGTTACCCAAGAACAGGAAGTATTTACCGAAATGGTGAGTTAGATTCACTGAAGATGGTGACTATTTTTCATGATGCTATAAAGCAGCTAGTGCCAAATGAAATACTATTAATGCTTCAAAATATGAAAAGTAAATTTAGTAGTATGAAGGATGGAACACCTTTCAAAAAGAGAATTAAAAAAATTGTTTTTGGCTACAACTTGTTCCTCAAATCCTCTTCAAAACCATTCAAGCAAACCGAAATATAATAACTTAAGGCATTTCTAGAAACCATTCCACTGCTGAATTCGAAACAAACAAGAGCCCTGCGAATGTTATATTTGCATGTATGCACATGTAAAGAAAGTTCCATTAATGCGTCGTATGTGACTCTATGTTAACGCAAATACTTATATATAAAGAAATCATTCCATTATTAGAAAAGAGCATGTGCTTTACATTGACTTTAAAAGCGACCTACATGCAAATTAGTATTATTGCATTCTGTGGGAAAAAAAGGATTATTTTGAGACCAGGCCTGACATTCTCAAGAAGAATCTAAATGTTCAATAATTATTATATTATTAACAAGGGCAGCTGTCTACTGTTCCAGCCATACGCAACTTCCTCTCTGACCTTTCAATGACCTAGGGGGTTGCTCCATCTAATTTAATCACAAGTTTATAGTCATATTTGATTCTTACATAAACAGAGCTTTACTCTGATACCCAATATGATTTGTTTATCGTTACAAATGTTCAGTAGTTTTCAAGTAGTGACAAGAAAGAGCGTGGCTAATCGCGTCACTAAGAAATTGCACAAGGGAGAAACAGTGTTATCCTTCAGAATCTGGAACTATCATGCACTATCATTTCTAGCAAACAAAATCGCATCTGTACCCTACATCACACTTATGGTCTAATTCAGCCATCTTCTACCCGACGAACTAGTTCACAGCTAATACTCGTAAAAACTACTCGTATACTATACACTAAGTCTAACATATTCTTTAAGCCCTCAACATAAAACATGAAACCAAAAACTAAATTAGATCTTTTCAGGGAACTAATATTTTAACAAGTGATTGATGCATTTAGCCCAGTGAAGAATTCACGTGATTAATAACTGGTAGATACATTTAGCCCAGCGAAGAATTCTGCTTGAATATCACCTCTTGTGTACTTTATATAACCGAATATTTAATTTTAGTCAGTTTTTATTGCACCCCGCTATATAAGTATGTACGTGTCACCGTCTGTGTGCGTTTCTGAGTGTTTTGTGTATAAGGGTTATGAGTTGGTATTTATGACTATATTTTTCAATCTATGTCTATTTATGTGTAAACCATTATTTTCTATATGCAGAAGAAAGTGTTTCTCTTTTGAGTTTTGGTTAGGAACGTATATTTAAAGTGAGTGCAAAAAGTGTCCGATACATTTTTTAAAGTTAATTTCAACATACTTTAGAAATTGACAGAATTTGGACCAAAGATTAAAACATAAAAAATAAATATTGATCTAAGATTGAACAGGGGGGCGGAATCAGAAATGTTTGGTCTAGATTGTGTTAATTTCGAAGATGTATAAGTATGTTTAAATGAACTACTTGAAATGTATAGGATATTTTTTGCACTCAATGTATATTTCTAGGCTTAAGCATTTTTCTGGCATCTGGATATTACTCTTGGTTCTACTGAGCAGTGCTGTTTTTCAATGTCAAACTCCAGTCCAAGTCAGACGTTGGAGTTGACTCTCCCCACCCGTAACAAGAACAAGAACAATGACAATCCTCACCTAATTTAGAGGAGTAAACTCTTCACTGTTTTGTTTTAGTCCTGCCAAGTTAAACCAAACCGATAAATAAAATCAACACTTTCCTACTGTGATTTGAAATCATAACCAAAGTGATCGGCAGGCGGCTCTCTTAATGACTGAGCCAAACTGACAAGTCTTACATATCTACGAACATGTTAGTTACAAATACGCAAGGGCTTATTCCATTCTAATAAATACATACAATTATCACGACTAAGTGATTGGCAGGCGGCTCTCTTACCGACTGAACCAAACTGACAAGTCTTACATATCTACGAAAATGTATATTACAAATACGCAAGGGTTTATTTTATTCTAATAAATAAATACATTTATACTAAAAAAATATACTTTTATAATTGTTCATTTATTATATATACAATAGGAAAGTTACAGTAATCATCTTCAGTTGTAATAGAAGGAGTGGAGTTTAACCTTGCAGCAGACAAGCTTGCCCTTCTTATTTTCGTCTGTCTTGCCGCTAGACATTTCATAACCTATACTTATTCTTTCATTTTCTCAATTACTTAACTCAAAATTATCTAGTTAGACAGAAAAACACTAAATAATAAAATAACACGTAGGGAATAAAGCATTGCTTTTGGGCATATTTTTATCTTTCTAACAGAGACAAGATAGTTGTCATTTTCTCCCAATATTCTATCAATTTTTTCTCCATTTCTGCTGTCTACTCAAAATTAAGTAAATTTTTCTACTCGCTTGTCTGTAAAGAATTTGTTTACCATTTCAAAAGAAGTGGAATGTTTGCCACTCCTCGCCCAAGCATTGTCACGCTAGCTAGCTAGTCCCCTTATGATATGGCATCGGTCGTCTCAGCCCTGTTTCCCATACCACACGTCTCTCTTGTTTTGGCTTGCGATTTGTGAACTAGTCTAAGAGGCGACAAGCAACCGAACTGGCGTCACTCACTTCACCCTTTTCGCTCACGGCACCTGGTTTTTCCGAATACTGACCAGGCTCGACGTTGCTTAAGTTCGGTGATCGTACGAGAACTGGTGTATCCAGCGTGATTTGATCGTAAGCTGTTGCTGACAAGATGAATATGTATTATTCGTCGATGATGTGCAGATATTTAATATGTTCGACTTCCACTGCTGTTTGTCAATTATAACTATATATCAGAAAGAAATCGTCGGAGCAATACCAGTCCACATATTCATCCAGTGCCAGAGAATAAAAGGGATCGAACAGATGATAAGACTACAATGTCGGGCCTCCGGGCAAGTGGACGACCTTGCCGGCGTTGGATCGAAGGTGGGACAGAAATGCTCGAGTCCCATGGCTTGTCCGTCACAGAGGCGACCCACCGAGCTATCGATCGCCCATTACACTACGTAATACACGTGGAATATAACATAAATCAATAAAGTAACTCAGTAATGTAATAATGATTGATAATAATGATTGTTTAGCGTTTTTGTATAAATATATGACTTTAAGCTACATCATACTTTTCCAACACAGAACAAATTATGTCTTCATCTATACACTAAGTTTACTCCTTTAGTAGATGACAAAACGGAAATTATAAGACCGTATAAAGACTATTCCGTTGCACATAGATGTATCAGCTGAGTATCCTATTACGATGAATTGCGTGAAAGTTTCCCGTAAGCCGAAACGGTGTAAAGTGAAGAAGGAACTGCCAGGAACTGTTTAGAATGGTATGTCAGGCTGAGTCATCGGAGGTTGTTGTGGTGGGAGATACAGGACAATTGGGTGTAGAAGAGAGAGGAAAAGGGTATGCGCTGTCTGTATAATGGCTCACTTCAAAACGGTAGCTGAATGCTCTTTTCGCTTTTCGCCTTTTTTTCGAGCGAGAAAAGCAAAAACGTTGCGTAAAGTGAACTTTCGAAAATCGGGGACTACCATATTTAGATTCTATTGGACTGCTTTATTCTTTTAGAAAAGAAGCACGTTTCAGACAAAGAATCCAGTGTTTCAAATGGTGGATAGGATACTCTTTATCAGCAAACTTGTTACGTTTAAGTGGATGAGTCCATTGTTGCGGACATATAAACCAAGAGAATCACACATTTCATTATATAAGTATATTATAGAATATTAGTTTCAGGGGAATACCGTTCTTTAACTAATATTGGGTAATCATATATTCTCCATAACGCGTGTGCTGTGGGAACGTCGGTTTTATCTATTATATACCGGTCCATAAATGCCAGTGATAGCAATTCTGCACAGTAGGTATAAGTACCTGCCTCGGGATTTCTTTTATAATGAGAATTAATGAGAAGGGATTACGATTGACGTAATATTGTACGCAAGGCTGACACATCAAATAATATAACAGAAAAGGATGAGGGAAAGTGAAGGACTTTGAAGACTTGACACGCTTAGACCACGGTTCAGCATCTCTCACGCCATCCGAAGAGAGAATAGATATATTATCTTTTCCCTCTCACTATGGACTCAGATATGTTTAGTCTTTGTACCTTCCCTAAAACGATCACCGTGACCCAGTTATATAGTGGTTGCCTTCGGTTCGGTAGATCATGGTTCAATCCACTGCTGAATCATAACAAAGATTTTAAAATGATACTCATTGCCTCTCCACTAAGCACTCAAGGACTAGGATTGATGAACCCCTGCAAGAGGCTAAGGGATTACGACCAAATCACGCTGGATACATCGGTTCTCGTAAGATCACCAAAATTAAGCAACGTCGAGGCTGGTCAGGGCGTAGATGGGTGACCATTGGGGAATACCAGGTTCCATAAGCAGAACGAAACATTGGTAGGTCTGACAAGCCGGAAATAGGTCTTATTAACAATTGCCCGTGTGTACTTAAACCTGCTATACCCTTAATGAGGGTATACACACAGGGGTTACAGCACTTCCGTCTACATCACTTTAGCAACTATCAGTTTTATCTGAATCAGTTTTGTCTAAAATCAATTTAAATGACATTTTGTCGAATCGTTGTTCATGATCTAAGGAAGAATTGATGGGATTTTGAGGTGGATCCAGGGATTTCTTTCGATTGAGAAATGTTTTAAATTAAATCTTTCGACGGAGTTTGGCATTGTTTCCCTCTCAATCGAAAAAATCCTTGCACGCCCCACCCCCAACATAGCAAACAGACCCCTGTTTGTTTTCTAATATACTGTGATGTCTTGTGGACTCTCGATGTGATGTTAACCATGATCCTCACCTGTGCACGTTGCATAGTTCTCAGTTTCAGGGCCAAACTTCTGGTTAGGTTCCATAGGTTTCAGCCCCATAGGTGACTACCGGGAAGATACCTTGGTTGTAGACCCTTCGTCTCAAAACTAATGGGCTGTTCTTGTTTTTTGAAGGTTGGGCTTGGTCAGCCGAATACATATACCAACTTTTAATTCGTTGGCAGAGGTAAACAAGAAAAATGAAAGACTACCACATCTACTACGGCATTAGCACGGACTCTACTATCATATAGTATTACTTGTAACATAAGCAACATTCGCCATACTATCCATTCCCCCCAAAACAACACATAATACTACTAATACAACCATTACTTAATAAATAGGGTGCACAATCAACAACCGTTGCATTACTATTAACACTACTACTAATTTTACTACAGTTAGTACTACCAATATTAGTACAGCCACTAATAGTACTACTGCTGTATAAACAGAAACAGCTGTTATACTACTACCACCACCATTACAAGAACACTCACTAGTGCTAGTATTACCACGACGAAGGAACAGCAGCTACCATATAATTTTCCCAAAATTAACTGCACTATTATATATTCTAATTAGTTGAACTGATACTTTTCTAGTACTAATAGCTATCTTATTATGACTTAAACAACTACTACTACATGAAAACTAAGCCGGCGTAGAAAGAGGAGTTTCTTATTAGGAAGAATATGTTAAGGCATTTAGCCTCTAATCTGATGCGTCAAACTATAAAAGTGATCTATGTACGTGTGTGTAGTACACACGGGCTGAGACCTGGATGTTAAAACGCCAGGGAGTAACTGAGCGAAGAGGCAAAGGTCACAGTCTCTTATAGGGGGCTGCTGACGTCACGAATAAAGGGAATATATCTCGTTTCGTATTTCATAGCATTCGTGTTGGTTTAATTGTGGTGATAAAGCCAGCCCGATGTCCGAAACCATATCTTCGTAATTTCACTAACTTTACTATAATGGCTGCTACCTCACCCCACTCCTGGGGAAAATGCCATAATTTCTCAATAAGAAAATGGGGCAACATGACTAACCGAACACGTCTAAGAATAGGCAGAAGAAAGCATGAGAAATCATTCAAGAGGAAAGAGGAGAAATATAATATCGAACAAAAATCTCACATGACATATGAATCACAAATCCAGAAGTACAAGTATGTTAATAAAAGTTCTCTTGCTATCAAATCAGATAGTTTCACAATATATATGTATGCTTGCATTAAAGCACAAATGATGAATTGTAAAATAAAATGTCTTTTAGTGATCGAAATGTTGCGTGGTGTAGAAATGTCTATGTTTTTGTTTTGTGTGAGTGTACAAACAAAAGATGTTCGTTTTTTAAAAAATAGTCTATTGTATGATGACATTCCTCTGTGAAAAAATGTCATCTATGTTTCCTGTAGAATAGAGAAAATCTTACCGGGACGTTGAATATTTTCGTGTACGTTTTTTGTCGAAAAAATAACTGTTGCAGCATAAAACGAAATATCACTAGATGTTTTTGTCGTAGTTCTGGGTGTGAATTCTCATCATTTATGTCGTGTTGTTGTGGGGACTTTTGTAGAACGTTGCTGCAGGAATGATTGGCTAAAAACGTAATGTGCGTGCGCAATGCCCAGCAGTCTGTCCATTTTGCTATTTGTTGCAACATGCGTTAGCATTTGTTCGCTGACTGTTGGTAAATTTGATTTGCTGGAAAAATAACTTTGCTTTTCTTAACGTCTGTATTGGCTTTAGCGATCTGCAGACAAGTGTCTTCGAAAAAAATCGCAGTTGTAGTGTTGGTGTTGGGAAAATGTTCGTGTCTCGCTTGAAAAAATGTTGATTCCTCTCGGATTATTTCTGCTGAAAGCTATCGGGTTCTTCTGTTTAAAAGGACATGTGTTCGCAAAGAGAAACCTTGTTAATTGTAAAAAAATAAAAACAAATGATTAAATTTTATGCGTGTTAAAAAACAAGTTTATGGTCACCAGAATTTATAATTCAGGAGGTTTAAAAGATGGTGCGTGATTGTGTCTAGGGTCAACAGTATGGGGCCACCAGTGTGTAGGAGTACAAATTGTAGGGGAAGTAATTTGTAAGATTAAAAGTTATATAAATTAAGGGTGAATGTGGAAGAATTCCCCATTCAAAAACAGCATCCAAATGGTAGCTGGTAGCAATAACAATAATGTGTGGTCAGTGCTAGTACCCATTGTTTGCTTATCAACAGCAGCCGCAACGAGCTCCCACGAGGGAGAACAAGAAACAAGAAGAAAAGCCGACAATGAGAAAGGGAGCAAGCAGTGAGGCGAAAGGCGAACGGTTCGAACATGCCGGAAACTACATGTTTGAATCGCGCGCTCCCAAATTTAGAAAAGACGTCCACTTTGAAAAGGTTAAAAAACGTGATGGAAAATCAAAAGAAAATGCATATCCGGATTTGGATAAGAAAGACGAAATGCAAAAGTATAAATTGATATGTATATAAACCTTTAAATAGGAATCGTACCAATGAAAAAAGGAGAGTTTAGTATTCATTAAAAAGGTTATTCTATCACTTGTTTTTGTGTACTGAATGTTGTTTCGTATTGATATGCAGGCGGTTATATTTGAACCGGACTGTATGGTTATAATCGAACCTAAAGATCAAGACGAGAAATGCAGTGTAGAAAAAAGTGAAATGTCAGAGTGGAAAAATAAGCCGGCGTAGAAAGAGGAGTTTCTTATCAGGAATAACATTCTAAGGCATTTAACCTCTAACCCGATGTGTTGAAACTGATCTCCGGTCATGGTAATCCCGGGGTCTATATTTGAGGCCTTTATTTCTAGTCTGGCCGAAAAGGAATGTATCCGGAGTGACCAAAGAGGAGAGTTACGAATCTAAGAAACACGGATAAATGAGCGGAATAGATTTACGTGTGTATAGTACACACGGGATGAGCCAGGGGGCAGCTGAGCGAAGAGGCAAAGGTTACACATTCTCTTATAGGGAGTTGCTGACTTCACGATAACAGGGGAATATGTTTTGTTTTGTATTTCATAGCATTCAGGCTGGTTTGGTCGTGGTGATAAAACCTGCGCGATGTTCGAAACCATATGGCTACTACAGTATGTTTTCGGAGAGAAAGAAATCGCCGAACTATTTTGTTTAGCTTATGAGGTATGTAGCTTTAAACCTGCTATAATTTTACTTGGTGCTTTATTCAATTATATACAGTACCTGTCATAAGTATCATAAGTATTTGAACAAAGAGACATTTTGCTTCTAGTTGCTTGGTTTTGAGAGTTAAGAACAGGAACATTGCGCAAAAAGGACCAACTGTTTGCAATCAGCATAACAAGGCATGCAGTTATTCATGTTTTGTGATTCTGAATGCAAAATCTTTTAATAGAATTACATCTTAAATGGAAAGAAAGCAAGTTTACTTTTCATATCCTTTTAAAGTCTTGTTCAGAAACGGCCAAGGACATTAAAAAGTGAACTAACATTGCTAAGTATTTGAACACATTTTCATTGATACTTTTACATTTTTGTACGCATAATCTTTCGCCCGGCTTTGACTCCTATTTACAAAGATAATAGTATTAGTTCCAACAATAATCTAACATGGCAGAATGGTAAGTTAATCAAGCGAACAATGATGTGGAAAAACATACAAAATCTATGTTTCGTGCTTAATTGCTTGCAAAACCCTAATATATTTACAAATAAAATGCATATCATTGAATTATGGTACATAATAATAATTCTCTTACATCGCCTCCACATGAAATTGTAAATATTAGTTAGAATTGTAATGGTAATTTATTTCAGTTATTGTGAAGTGAAAGAGATATTCGTAATGCATGCGGTGTTGTGGTGAAAGAAACGATTAAGAATGGCTGGGTTAGTGAATGAGGTTAGGTAAATTAAAGTTAGGATAGAGATGACCAGCACCTTCCTTACACACCATTGTGCCTTTGTGTCATATTCTCTATGATATATGTGTATAAATATCAATGAAAATAAATAGAAAACAGTTTGTGTGTTCAAATACATATGGGCATTACTTTCTATAAGGTACTGGTCATAAGTATTTGATCAAGCTCACTATCTATGCTCTATTGACTAAGATTGCAGGGTCCGTTACTGATCTTGAGCAGGGAGATCAAAATTAACTTTCTAGTTTGGTATCTCTTCCATATAGCAATGTGGGTTCACCTTTTCAATCTCCTTGATCGATTTTGAACAAAACTTTCTTTTCATTTAAAAATGTAATTCTATTAAACAAACAATTTCCAGAAATCTAGCATTCAGAACCACAAAACATGACTACATACATGCCTTGTTATGTTGATTGCAAAGGAAAATGGACCTTCTTGCCTAATGTTCGTATGTTAAACTCTTAACACCAAGTGATTAGAAGCAACATGCCTGTTTTGTTCAAATACTTATGACATGTACTGTATATATTATCTTTCCTTTTCTGTCTTGTACTCAACCTTTCCTTCTTTTCAATTAAGGGTTTCTTAGATTAAGCGTCTAGGTTTGAGGTTTTATCAGAATATTCCGGAAATGAGTTCGGGAACATGATGAAATACAGACTGGTGTAAGTACCTCCCAATGGGATTATATATCTTTATTTTTAACCCGTTTAGACGCCTGCAGTTGCAGACTCATTAAATACTTTCCATCATCATCTTACTTGATCTTTATAGAAGAAACAGTTAGCTATTCATTTAACCAGTAAGACAGATGCGTACCTGCACAAGGTGTTAAAGTTGAAAAAACACTGCACAATAATACTTTAACGTACAACAGACGAAAACAGTTAAACTTGCCGTGACACAAAACAACTATTTTTAGTTGCATATATCCACATGTAACTAACATTTGTAAAATAAGATTGTTTGATTGTGCCACTGTATTAATATTTCTTCGGCTATTTTATGTTAATATATTATTTTTCAGTGTTAGAAACCGTCAACTAAAATGTCACTGTAACGTGCTGGTTGTGTTTAAATGCCTTTGTTCGCTTTGTTGTTTTTTTCTGTAGAAGCCGTGTGAGATTGGAATGCGTTTGATTCCTAACCGTGTTTAAGCGTGTTAAGAGAAGATGGAACAAATACACGTGTTGATCAGGGGTATGCCCGTGTTGAACTGAGACTTCCACGTTCCTACTTCCAGTCCGCGCTTTCTGGGACCAGAAACGGAATGGGGGCTGCTGGTAGCTTGCTTCGGCATGTTTATTGATCTAGCATAACATACATATATATAAACAGTACAGTCACCAAAACTGTCAACATAGGTTTTGAAAGTATTTACAGTTATGTATATTATCACATTGTGCGGGTATGCATTTTTCTTTCTGGTTCTGTTTTCTTCAAGATTTTATGATTTTCTTTTCATTTTTAGAAATCATTTATAACTGTAAGCAATTAGTTTCCAAGTTAAAAACTTGACGTTACTAAAACATTTCTGCAACGTTACATAGAAACCTTGTAACGTTACATTAACGCTTCTTTGTAGAGTCTCTGCAACGTCCCCGAAACGTTGCAAATAACGTTTTCAGCTACATTATAGATAGTGGAAGAACATGCATTATCTAAATTAGTGCTTCTCAATTGAAGAAATATTTAAAGACATTTCATACCTTCTATACATTTTCAGCTACAGCACTTGCCACGTTACCACAACGTTGGTATGTGCGGTCGGTTTGGGTTCAGAAAAGTTGCAACGTTAGTAACTTTCATGAACATAAATTTATCAGGAAAACAAAATATCGCCGTCAATAAAAATCAACCAGAGATTAGTTTAAGAAATGAGCCTAACTACGGCTGTTTCCGTTCATTTACCGGGCAATTTTGGTGCAAGAAAATGAATTAGAACAAACTTAAAAGTTGCCAACACTTTCTACCTGGCGTTGTTCCCAGCAGTTTTTATGACAAAATGTTACTCAGAAATAAATTCTCTATAAGATGTTCTTTAAAATAGGTTGAGTTTCACAAAGGCTATTTAAAAATTGATATCGTCGCTAAAGCCGACTCAATCATATTTTTTAACTTTCAGTCATTTACGTCTCCTTTCATTCTTATACACTGATTTACTTGGAATAGTGTCCTCTTCTCGGTTGTTGTAGCCACATTTCAGCCGATCTACCCTCCAGTCTCATTCAGCTTTCTGTCGTAGTTAATAACCTTCTGAAAACCCTTTATTCAATCCAGATAGATTGTTCTCCTTCCGGTTTGCATGCGAGAGGATATCTCGTATCAGTTCAATCTTCTAGTTAATAGTTAATACATCCAAGCGATATCGCGTTTATTCCTTTTCAAATGAAATAGTGTATATTACTTTTTTGCACTATCCGACCTAGGGATTGAACTGACGACCGTCAGGAAGGTATGTTGATACATGTAATCACGTAACCAATCAATCAACACACACACACACACACACGCACACACACACCGGCAGAAGTCGCTAAAGGTATTTTCTTT
>VCCN01001973.1:779634-791646 GCA_006491835.1 Architeuthis dux
AGAATCACGTGTGTGCCAGTTGGGTGTACTATGTCTCCAAGGAGACCAAGTGGTTCTTCTAGAATCACGTGTGTGCCAGTTGGGTGTAGTATATCTCCAAGGGGACCTGGTGGTTCTTTTAGAATCACGTGTGTGCCAGTTGGGTGTGGAATGCCTCCAAGGGGACCAGGTGGTTCTTCTTGAATCACGTGTGTGCCAGTTGGGTGTAGTATGTCTCCAAGGTGTACTTCTACCCCAGGAGGAAGGTGTGCTTCTCCAAGGATTCCATCCAGGGGTTGTCCCTCTGTTCCAAGAAGGTGTACTTATACAAGGCGAATTTGTACTTCTACCCCAGGAGGATGATGTGCTTCTCCACCATGGATCCCATCCTGGAGTTGTCCCTCTGTGCCAGGAGGGTGTGCTCATCCACCAGGGTGAATCTGTGTTTCTACCCCAGGCGGGAGGTGTGCTTCTCCCCCAAGGATTCCATCCAGGGGTTGTCCAACTGTCCCAAGAAGGTGTACTTATACAAGGCGAAGGTGTACTTCTCCCCGAGGAGGAAGGTGTGCTTCTCCCCCAAGGATTCCATCCAGGAGTTGTCCCTCTGTTCCAGGAAGGTGTGCTCATCCACCAGGGCGAATCTGTGCTTCTCCTCCAGGGTGTGCTTCTACCCCAGGCGGGGGGTGTGCTTCTCCCCCAAGGATTCCATCCAGGGGTTGTCCAACTGTCCCAAGAAGGTGTACTTATACAAGGCGAAGGTGTACTTCTTCCCCAGGAGGAAGGTGTGCTTCTACCCCAAGGATTCCATCCGGGAGTTGTCCCTCTGTTCCCGGAAGGTGTGCTCATCCACCAGGGTGAATCTGTGCTTCTCCTCCAGGGTGTGCTTCTACCCCAGGCGGAGGGTGTGCTTCTCCCCCAAGGATTCCATCCAGGGGTTGTCCAACTGTCCCAAGAAGGTGTACTTATACAAGGCGAAGGTGTACTGCTCCCCCAGGAGGAAGGTGTGCTTCTCCCCCAAGGATTCCATCCGGGAGTTGTCCCTCTGTTCCAGGAAGGTGTGCTCATCCACCAGGGTGAATCTGTGCTTCTCCTCCAGGGTGTGCTCCTACCCCAAGGATTCCATCCAGGGGTTGTCCAACTGTCCCAAGAAGGTGTACTTCTCCCCCAGGAGGAAGGTGTGCTTCTCCCCCAAGGATTCCATCCGGGAGTTGTCCCTCTGTCCCAGGAAGGCGTGCTCATCCACCAGGGTGAATCTGTGCTTCTCCCCCAGGGTGTGCTTCTACCCCAGGCGGAGGGCGTGCTTCTCCCCCAAGGATTCCACCCAGGGGTTGTCCCTCTGTTCCAGGGAGGTGTGCTCATCCGCTTGGGTGAATCTGTGCTTCTCTCCGAAGGATTCCATCGTTGAGTTGTCCCTCTGGGCCAGGAGGGTGTGCTCATCCGCCAGGGTGAATATGTACTTCTCTCCGAAGGATTCCATCCTGGAGTTGTCCCTTTGTGCCAGGAGGGTGTGCTCATCCACCAGGGTGAATCTGTGTTTCTCTCCGAGGGATTCCATCCTTGAGTTGTCCCTCTGGGCCAGGAGGGTGTGCTCATCCGCCAGGGTGAATATGTACTTCTCTCCGAAGGATTCCATCCTGGAGTTGTTTTCGACCCAACACCCCACCTATCAGTGGTGATTTCCCATGAAGTTGTCCCCTTATTTCTGTATGTTGGAGTTGTTTGAGCGAGTACACTAGTTGAAATCAAAATACAATACCTAACAATCGAGGACAGAGTCCATTTTAGATATCTTGACCGCACCATGGTCGTGGTTACTGTAATAGTCCGAACATAATTTGGCTTTTATAAGCAGCTTACAAGGTAAATACTGATTAAAATAGGTGTGGTCAGGCGTGCAAAAGCATACACCTGTACGTTCCATGTTACATATAGAATATATATATATATATATATATATATATGCATATATCGCTTGTGCAAACTTGGTATTCGCTAATTTATTTACGTTTGTAGGCGTGGGAACCCTCCAGCAGTTTGGGGTTTTTATATGAAGGTTTGTATGAATACACACACACATACATCCACATAACAATCCTCCTGATGATTTTCGTAATCAATAGATATACAACAGCCACTCATTTTGTTGGTGAATATATAGGCGGATATAATGCAAAAAGTGTGTTTCACACTGCTGTTGTTCCTCGTATATGGATCATAGTAATATACAGTGAGTGCAAAACATATCTGATACTTTCAAAAAGTTTATTTCAACATCATTATACTATTTCAAAATTGTTGGACCAAATATTCCTGATTTTGTTCATAACTTTTCAATATTCACTTTTGTTTCAGTATATTTTTGATATTTTAATTCTTGATATTTGTAATTTTTGATATTTGCCTAAAATTCCGTCAATCTTTCTATGTTAAATTGCACTTTCGGAAATGTATCAATACAGTTTGCACCCGCTGTATTATTATCTAAGCTGTGTACTAAACTACGTACATGCAATTATCAATGCAATGCCAACCATTTCACTGATCTTCTTAGTATAAGATCGTATGATTTACCTGTTAAATAAAGTGCATTGATTTGACTAAACGAATCGTTCTGATGTTGTTGTTACGTTGAATTGAGAGCCTTTATTTCGGAAATATACAGAACTGAATTTGCTACCATTCGTTGTATTGATCTTAGTTTCAGCATTAAATATACAATTCATCATAAGCGCAAGATTTAGCAAGATTAGTTTAGTCTGATTCAAGGCCAAATATTTAAAAATAAAGAGAATAAATATTAGTTTTCAAATGGTTATTCGGACGATTGAACTCCTTCTTGTTATTTGTGTTGTAAACACGACGTTTCGGCCGATCCATTCCTCGGCGTTCTTCAGGTGTAAAATCCCAGCGTGATGGGTTAAACAGTTATGCTTAAAGGGGGATAGCCCTTATAGCGCATGGCCCGGGTGTTTCTGTGTCTTTGTCTTGTCGGGTTTAGATTTGTTGAGAAACCCGACAAGACAAAGAGACATCTGATGTTTCTGATGTCATTGAAATGTTATCAGCGAATCTTATATGTATACAACTACCATTTAATCTTCAACTGACCAAAGGATATACATTGCTGGAATATAATACAGTAGAAAACAATTCCTGTTTAACAAAACTGATCACAAGGCTAACAAGAGAGCACCGCAAATTCAAAGATTCATTCGTTAATACATCATTAAAAACGGTCAATCAAAACTGTCAACATATGTTTCTTCAGTTTTTAAATTGCTCTGTCTGTCTGTCTGGCTGGCTGGCTGTCTGTCTGGCTGTCTGGCTGGCTGTCTGGCCGGTTGGCTATGTATGTATCACATGTACAGGTCGCACCGATGTAGCTAGAGGGCTGACAATTTCAAATGTAGTCCTTATTATGTATAACAAAAACTTTTTATTTTGTTTTTTTTTCCAAATTCCCCCCGAAATATGTTTTTAGTCGGGGGTTCAATTTACAATGTAAAGTTATGCTAAATCGTACCCTAGTTTATGCCCGTTTGCATTCACGCTTTTTAAAAAAAAATTAATTTTTTTAAAATTCGGACTATTTAGTGATCCAACAAAAGGCAAGAGATTCAACTTATTCACTGATCACCCCTTTTTTCCCCAATGTATTAATTGATCACCCCCAACGCGCCATGCTGCCAATAGACGTAGGTCACGTGACGGTTTCTATTGTATGACTAACCAGACCTGTTAATTACAATAATGTTTGGCTCAACATTATAATTAATTGATGAATTCCTTGAAGCTCTGCACGTGTTCATTCCAACACGTCTTATCCCAGAATCATAGAAAAAAGACTTTTTAAAGAGAATTGATTTAATCAAGGGGAATTAATTCAGTTTCAGTTTGTTTGCCTGCATTCTCATTTGACTTGATTACAGTGGACTCCCGATATTACGGCAGCCTCGGTGATTTAGGCGTGCCGCTATAATGAATCTGCCGTTATAACGAGCGGAATGTATTAATAATGAGAAATCAAAAAGCACGTGGAAACATGACTCTGTAGTACCCTTCCACATTATAATGCCCTATATACGGGTTGCTGGCCGGCAAATGAAATCAGTACTTACAAATCGTTCCACCTTCTTCATTATTTCAAGCTTATCATTAATTGATAAGACTTTTCTTCTGGGTTACTTGAAACCGCATTATCTTAAGGGCTTACCCATTGTAATTTTTAAAATAATGCACTGTAATATTCATATGCTGTTGCTGTAAACTAATCTCCGACACTAGTCTTGCGAGAATATAAAAACACCGGTAGAATCCGTGTGTCATTAAATTCTGCCGTTAGAACGAGTGCTGTTACATTGATAGTTTACTGTATTTTACTTTATTTGAACATCTCAATTTAATTTCCCCCCACCCCCAGAATCTCTAAGATATCTTATTATATTTCACCATGACCCCATGCAATTTTCTGCGTGTACCAATGCGACTCCGGGAAATGTTTTTAGCAAGTTAGTTTTTGAAAATCACGCCCCCATATGTTTTTAGGGTGGTTCCATTTACAATGTGAATCCATGCTAAAATGGACACATTTACCCCGCTTTTTCAGCTGAATTCACTGAGTGTTGATGGAAGTCTGCTGAATCGCAGAGCAAGTGGGGATTTCGCGTGGTTTATAGATAGGGGGGTAGCGTAAGAGGGGGATATTTGGTTTATCTTGGTAATAATGGCTGCTTTAGTATCGCTCATAGATAGGGACCGAGAGAAAGAAGAAGAATGTCTTTATTTATTTTCTGTTAAGCGGTGTGTATGTACATTTAACATTTTCTCCGAAATCGCAAAAAATAGTTTTTTGAAAACAAATTAAATTTAACACTATCTGATATTCATCTATCTATGTATCTATTTCTTTTTTTAACAGCAATTTACTCTGCCCGTTAGGGTGAGTATTCAATTTAATTGCTAAAATGTTTAAGCATAATGAGAATCAACTGGAATATAAGGAAAACATTAAGGCCGGGCAGAGAAGAAACAACCAGGTAAACATCTGCATGTAAAAAGGCAAACATCCCAGCAATGTATTCTCTCGCAGAATTAAAGTATCTGCACGTTTCCATTTTACTGTTTCTGTTTTCAACACGACATTTGCATTTATTCAATACGATTTCTTAATCCGTTGACAAACGATGTAAAAAGAACATAATGTTTATTATTGTGGGTTAATGAATCCTAAAAATACATCCAGTTCATTATATTTTGTATTGTTTTGCTTCTAATTAATTTCAATTGTTTTGCCGTCGAAATAATTTTGTTGGTAAACGATTCTCCTAAGTGTGTGGCTTATTTCTATTTTCAGGGACGTATAGTGTTTTTTGAACCAGAATGCTGGCAGAATAAATCCCGTTATTACCGCACCCTGGGGGGTTTAAAAGTGCTATTATAGCGAATAAGCCATTATAAATTTGTATTTTATACAACGTGTATTAATAGTGAACACCAAAAACTACTGACAAAATGACTTTGTATTACCCTTTCACAGAGGATCACTGATGGCAATGCATTCCATGAATTTCGAATTGTTTATATCGTCTAGTATAGAAGACCCAATGTGATATTCGGAAATGAATGGACCTCTGCACGTTTCTGTTTTGAACAAGAAATTTGCATTTATTCATGATTATGTTTTAATGAAAAATCTATCGCCAAACAATTTAAAAATAACATAATGTTTATTATTGTGGGTTAAGGCATCTTAAAAATATATCCAGTTGATTTTGTTTATTGCATTGTTATTGTTTTGCTTATAATTAATTTCAATAGTTTGCTAAAGGACACGAAATAATTTTGTTGGTAAAAGATTCTACTAAAATTTCAAGTGGCTTTTTTCTAGTTTCAGAGGCGTGAGGGGGCGTCTGTATGTGGAAATATCTCACCTACTAGCCGAGATATTTTCACAATGAATACCTGTATTCTTTGCACCGGAATGCTGGCAGTGGACTCCTGCACCCTGGGGGATTTAAAAGTGCCATTATAGCGAATTTGCCGTTATAGAAGGTGTATTTTATACGACGTGTATTAATAGCAGATTTTCATCAAGTGAATTGAGTTGAAAAAGTGGGGAAAATGTGTCTACATCAAAAAGTACAGACAAAATGTTTATTATGGGTTAATGCATAATTAATAATGTGGCTTGTTTCTATTTTCATAGGTGTTAATGAGTGTCTGTATATGGGAATATCTCGACTTGTTTTAGTATTTTTTTTCAGCAGAATGCAGACAGGGCATTTAAAATGCCATTATAGTGAATTTGCCGTTATAACGTGTGGGTGTTATAGCAATGGACTGGTCATGTTGCAAGAATGTCAGACAGCTGCTGGACATCACGACACACAACGTAGATCTCCAGAGAGTATATGCGAAACTGTGGCCGGAGAAAAAAGATGGCGTGAGGACCTAGACAATTTCAGAAAATATTGGCTCCGCGTCACCCATGATAGAGAGGTCTGACGAATCCCGGGGAAGGTCTATGACCAACGACGGATGCTAAAAGGCTGACGACGATGATGATGATCCTGCACCGTGAACGTTGGGAGGGGGTGGAGATCCCATTTCACCGTGACTAGAGACTTTAGTGGGGGGAATCTCAAATCCATGTCACTGAGACAAATGCCATGAGGACTGGGATAAGCCGAGGTTGTGGGGATCCCATGTCCCCGTGACTAGAGACTTCGGGGGGGGGGGGGTCCCAAATCCCTGTTACTGAGACAAATTCCATGAGGACCGAGATAATCTATTCAGAAGCTTCTCAGGACGAATCCTGAGCATGCTAATGCAAATATATACAGCTGGCCAAGATATCCTGTGCAACTTCTCCCATATATCAGAAGATACCCGAGCATGCCACGAGGACCCCCGAAGGGCCGTGGTTCTCTGAACCTTGGGGCCGTGTCGGTTTCGAAGCCCAGATACTCCACTTTGATCCTAGACACAGCCAAGATATCCTGCGCAACTTCTCGCAGGACGATACCCGAGCATGCCACAAGGACCCCCGAAGGGCCGCGGTTCTCTGAACTTCGAGGCCATGACGGATGTTACTAGTGATAAATCAAAATGACTTTTTATTAACCATTCACAAGGATCAATGGTGACAATAAATTCCATGAATCTTGGATTTTTTTAATATCGTATCGGTTTTCTACAATGCTATATTTGGAAATGGACTTCTGCTTATACCACGTTTCAACTTCGTAATCTGTTCAACCTGATTATTAATTGATCAATTGACATATTCATGTGCCGTTGCTACAAAATAATCTCCAACAATAGTCTTGCGATACTATAAAAACAAACGTGCCGTTAGAATGCGTGTGTCATTAGAGTATGTGCTGTTACACCGAGAGTAAATTGTATGTACTATATTCTTTTGAAAGATATTTTTTTTAACTCAAAGAGCAGAATATTTTTCAGGTGACAACAAACATATTCTAAAAGCTAGGTCATAATACTGTATGCCTCGGATAATTTACATTTTAATGAAATTTAAAACGCTACCTAGCAAAACAATAATTAACATACATTCGGCAAGCAATACACACATTTCAATGTAGCAATAGAGTGCTCATAGAAATTCATTTGTTATTAAGTGTTGTAGTTTTGTGTCATAATGGGGTGGGATATTAATATGGAGTTTTCTTTTTAAATTTTAAAAGAAGGGGAATACACTGAATCTCTGTAGGAGTAACGTTCTTTCTGAATGGGTGTAACTAATTGTTACCAATTAGAAAGCACACAGGGAGCACATACCTCTGCCAACACTGTACACTAACTACAAAACTAAATGAAAATAAAATATTAAAAAAAGAGAGATAGTTTAAATGTACAAACATTGAGTCACTTCCCTCGAGATGTAAATTTAGCTTTGTTTTTATTTACCCCTGAAGAAGTATATGTTTAACACTTCTTTTAAACCTCTTTTCCTGCATACTAATAGAAATAGCTCTCAATCAAAAACAAGTTCTTGTATCCACCCTAAAAGCTAATCATTTCTTCCGGAGCGCTTGCACAAAATTTCATTGAAATTTATCGGAAACTTTGAAGATATCGACTGAATAGACAGACGGACATACATTATTGAATAGATCTACCTCTTCCAACTTCCTTGGCAGAGGTGAATAAACTCTTCAATTGCTTAAAGTCTAATGCATATGGCCATCTTTAGTCTACTGTACATATGGTTATTTTTAGGTTTCTTTTGCATAGATTTATCGTAGAAATAAAAGACTATCCATCAAAATTACTAACCTGGTTTCCTACGGACAAAATCTGGCATCCACTGTTAATACAGTAACCTCTCCAATTACTCATTGCTATATAAGTATATCAATATGTTTAATGGTCTAAATTGTTTACCAAGCAATATAACATTAGATGGATCCTATTGAACAGGGTTCCTCAAAGTAGCGGTGAGGACCCCACCAGGGTCGCGTGAATATTATTTGTGTTCGCAGAACTATTTAAATATATTTTATTAAAAGAATAATTTGCAACTGTGTTTTATTTTATCTCTATGCAAAATATATCCCTTCTGGTGGTTACTGTAAAAAGGTTCAATGCTATTCACTAATTTAAAAAAAAAAAAAACTTCGTTTTGTTATGTTTTACTAATTCATTTTGTTCCCTTGTAATAAACACAGTAAAACTTAATATAGATTATAAATAAGTTTCAATCGTTTGTAATTTATCTTGGTAGTCATTTGTTTCTATGTTTAGTTACTGGTAGATTTTGGCTAAATACTTTAATTACAGTGAGTGGAGGGTCGCAAAGATTTCTTCTCAATAAAAGGGGTCGTGAAAGAATTCTTCTCATCAAAAGGGGTCGCGAAGCAAAAACGTTCGAGAAACCCTGCTATTGAAGAGTAAACTTGCACGTGTAGAGTACTTTTGATAGCCACTGATTCTGCGCAGAGAGGCAATTAAATATTTTAGAGTGGTATTAATTGGTACTCTTAAAAACAATTTAATTGTCGTCTTTCAAGAGGTTTTGTACAATAGAAGCCAAAGAGCTACTTAATGTGTGGCTGTCACGTATTTTGAATGAATGAACAAATAAAGAGACAGTGTTGATAAAAAAAATAATAGCGGCATTAAAATGACGTCAAATTCAATTTGTGACCGCTTTAGAAAACAGCTAATTTAACCGAACTCGTTTATTGACAAAATAAATGTTCTTATTTGTCCATTTAAAGAAAGTTAGGGCAGTATTTGAGAACTGAAATAAAAGTTTATAATCTGGGAATTTATTTTTCTTTAACTTGGAACAGATACAAAATAGATTTATACCTTATGTACTGAGTTAGTCTTCCACTACTGTACACTTGTGGCAGTCTAAGCAATTCATAGTAAATACCTACTATACAGCGGCCCACACACGAATTTAAGTCCATGAGTAGTACTGGAGAGTATAATAGGCGATAGAGTAAACGTTTAAAAGCCAGTTTTAGAGAAGACGACACACGCACACGCACGCACGTGACAGTCACAAACACAAACACATATACAAGCAAACACACAACACTTTTTGAATAAAACAAAACTGTTTTTATTAATACTTTAAGTGTCACTCATTTTTATAATTATACTCTCCATTGTGCCACCCGTTCCTTGAGATCACTGAGGAGACAGGGACTGGGTCATATAGTTACATTTAGTGACATCTGGAAAGTATAGGGAGTAAAGTACTACTAGAAAAACGAGGATATTCGTATTTAGTAGTTGTGACCCAGGTATGTTATCTACGAAGATCTGTGGTGGCATTATCTAATGAAGATCAAACATTAAAGAATGCCTTTATTTATTTGTTCAAATCACAAATGTATATATAGATGATGTCTGCCGTCATTTCAACTATGGCCCACCCCTGAAAGCCACCTACACCGACTCGCTGTTATCGCAGCTCGGTTATAACGTGGTTGGCTTTCTTGGACCCGAACACCCGGGTTATAACAGGGGACGCCTGTATTTATATGCGTGTGTGGATAATACGTTAGATCACTATTGTGTGTCCATATAGCGGCGTGCGCATAATATTATTATGGCTTGGCTTCGCGAACGAAGATTTGGGAGGGTCTGCTGTAGAATACAACAAACCACTCTGTTTGGCCTTTGTCGATTATGAGAACGCATTTGACTCGGTAGAACCACGGAGTTTTCAACTCAATGCGAGAACAATGTGTTAATGAGAATTACATACACATCATCCATAATATATACAAAACTGGCACTGCAATAATTAGACTACATAAAGATACAACAAGGAGTAAGACAAAGGAATACAATATCAACTAAATTATTTACGGCGAGCCTTAAAAGAATCTTAAACATCTTGAGATTCGTCGATGACGTTTCCATGACGTCAGAAGCATCAGAAAAATTACAAAACATGCTGACGGATCTAAATAGAGAAAGTGAAAAAGTAGGCTTAAAGATGAACAGAACAAAGACAAAGATAATGTTCAACGATAAAGTCATACATATAGAGGAGGACTGGCTATAGAAGAGGTTGATGAATACATCTACCTAGGACAGGTAATAAAGTTGGCGAAATAAAACGTCGCATAACGATAGGTTGGAAAGCATTTGGTATGAATAGAGACATTCTGAAGAGCACATTGCCAATGTGCTTAACGCGTAAAGTATACAACGGTTGCATAATATCAGCCATGACTTACGGATGTAAAACATGGGAATTAACAAAAAGAGCTGAAAACCAACATGGAAAGGACTAGGAATAACTCTAAGAGATAGTAAAAGATCAACATGGATCGGAGGGAAGACTAGATTGAACGATATTATACAACTAATTAAGCAGGAAAAATGGAGATGGTTGCATAGATAGAAAAAAATTAACGGTCTCTCTCTCTCTCTCTCTCTCTCACTCTCTCTCTCTCTCTCCCCCTCGCTCTTCGCCCGATATTGTAACATCCCTTCCCCCCACATTAAAAGATAATATTCAATTCGTCTTTGAAAACTGATATATCTTCATATTATTAATTTGTCATCCACCTCCACGAAACGTGTTCTGTTTTTGTTGTTTTATTTTCATTACGGATATAGTTAAAAAAAAACAATCAAAAGGTTCTCTAAATATCTTCTAAACCATCTCTCATAATTTCCGACTGCACACTAAACGTACAGAAATCGGGGTAAAAAACGCAAATCCAAAGATAAAGAAAAACAACAAAAAAATACAAAACTAAAAAGAGAAAAACAAATGGGCAAAATAAAATTAAAAGTCGGTTTCCAAAAGTTCCTTTAAAAATTGTCTTCCCTTCCGTCCATCCATCGATTTCTTTCACCTGTAGCCGAAGTGTCCAATTGATTTTAGAGGAAAACACACAAAGACCAAAAATCAAAACAGCCTAAACGTGTCCGTCTAATTTTTACTCAAGAAAACACTTTGTTTTTTACATCTGTTTGCACGTGTGTTTCGTGTATGTGTCAATAAATCATATTTTAGTTTATGTTTCCTCTGTTCTTTCTCGGATGAGACATATGGTCATTGTATCTATTTTAAAGAGCGTAGAGCGTAAATAGATAGGTATTTGAAATGGTGGTGTTTACCGATCAGATGCATTCAGCCATCGCCATCTACGGACAACTGTTTTGTTCTGTTTCGTTCTTGCCTTTATTACAGCTGGAGTGTTGTTTTTTATGCGGTATTTCTTTCTTTTTCTTTGTTTCTTTTTATGATTGCTTTTATTGTTCTCTGTTCTTGTGTATATGTGTTGGGATCAGCGGTGTGGTCGTTGTGTTCGGTCCGGTCAGTTGTTAATTTGGGTTACGAGTGGGGTTGTGTGTATGATGGATTGCTATTTTTGTTGAGTTTGATATTGGTGCCTTGTTTGGTTGTGTTATCTTGGGGAAGATGGGGGTGGTCTTGTTTGGCATTTTAAGATTAGTGGGTGTATAGCTGTATAGTTGTTTTGTATAGACTGTTGTGGGGATGTAAGAGAATTTATGAATACAGTAAGTTTAAAA
>VCCN01001973.1:809737-819870 GCA_006491835.1 Architeuthis dux
ATATATATATACATCAAAACGTATAATACGTCAATACAAATCTGCCGTCGACCCAGAGACTCCCTAGAAAAAAACTCACATATAACCCAAACTAATGTCGTATACGAATTCACTGGCCCTTTAGGAAACTGTGTCTCTCATCCACAATCGAATCGGTACATTGGACAGGCTACTGCTATTCACACCCATTTAAACAAACACACACCCTTTCGAATTCCCATACGCCCAATTCTAGTTAACAACACACGCATTATAAAACACATCCACTGTAAAAAAAAGATTTGCCATAATAGAAGCGCTTCTAATAAAATTATAAAAGCCAACCCTTAACAGAATCTCTTTGGGTCGCGGCCAGGAAGTTGTAAATGTGTTCACACATCTGAAACCCACTTCTAACAAATATTGCATTCTCCCATCTGTTGCCTTGCACGCCAACTAAGCAACGCTATCAATTTTGGCATTATCTAAAAATGTGCAAACAATATATATATATTATAGACACCTTATACACACATATATATATACATATATATATATGCGTGTGTGTATATATATATTTCTTTCGGAATGGGGAAGGCAGCGCGGGAGATTTGCCATACACTATGGGGTGTTTTTAGAAATGTGTAAACAGTTACGAGAAATAAACAGTTACGAGAAAACAAAACGTTTCCACAGACTATATATATATGCAACATAACAAGAGAAGCATTTCCTCTGTCCAATACCGCAAGGTACAGACTAATTTTCGCGCGTTGCTCCAACTATTTATATTGCCTTAGATAACACCTCGAAATGTACATAGCAGCAGATACATACCACCAGATGCACATGGATGATAACGTGTTAAATGCTCTTAGATACACACACTCTATCATTAACAGCTCTGCTATTTCCCCACTTCTATTTATTAGAAACAGTCAACCAAAACTGTCACCAGAACTGTTAACATAGGTTTCTTCAGTTTTCAAGTCGGCCTGGCTGGCATATACTCCTTATTATGTAAAAAAAAAAACTTGTGTCATGCTTATTTTTTGGAAAATCCAGCCTATTTAGTTATCACTGCTCAACAAAAGGCGAGGGAAGTGACTCACTCATTGATCACCCACTTTTCCAATTTTTTTAATTGATCACACCCAACACGGCATGCTGCCAAAAGACGTTAGGAACGTGACGGTATCTATTGAGTGACTAACCAGACCCGTTTTACTTTTTTGTACATCTTCACAATGCAAGCAACTTATTTACAAACACAGAAACACGTGCGCTAGTGTGATGTGGGGAATTAATCAGAAATCACGTGGAACACGTGGCGGGGGGTGAATGGCCCTTGAGCTACGTAATTAAATGTCATTAAAATGTCATTTTCCATTTTCAATGAGGCATTGAAAGATTTCATCGCAAGCAGCTTTCCCAACGCCGTCTCATTTCTGCTATTTGCACGCCACGGTTTACTCAGCAAATTCATGCACAAACGCATAACGAGGAAAAGTAAGTGTAAAAGGGATCGAAAACGCGTCAGATACGAAGACACGGGATATACAGTGCAAAATGTAAACGATACATTGCAAAAAAAGTATGTCAACATAAGCTTCATAATTTGTACTAACGATTCATAATACTTAAATATATCTAAACAAGATTGAAGATTGAAATGTCATGTACAGGAATGCGAAAGCTTTGATACACATTTAATCAATTTAAAATTAACCTTTTTTGCAATTAATTGAATACTTTTTGCGCTCACTGTATTTCTGTTAGCCTGTACTACTGCAAGAAGCAAGTGTATTATTTAAGAATATATTCACTTGTTGTTCCATTAATCTACAATTGAATACCATACAACAGTGGTGCATCAACGGGTTAAGCCTCTATTCACACTGATCTCCTGAATCAACATAGACTGTTTGGATCATGGTATAACAGCTCCCAGCAATGATATATTTACGTAATACCGTCGGTTCGGTGTAAGAATGCCTAACAGTGTTGCCAGATTGTTAGAGACGTTTCTGGTCAAAAACCCACAAAGATGGCCACGAATGTCCACATGCCAGATTTGTATATAAAAGCAATTATTTTAATATTTATTTTAATTAGATGAAGTATTGCAAATCAGCATTATAATTGTTTTTATACTACTGTTAACTTTATCTTAATTTTTTAGTTGCTTTTTTTATCGCAACTCTATATAAAGATGAAGATAAATAGAATTATGACAAACATAATCACCATCATCATCATCATCATCAGCAGCAGCAGCAGCCATTATGAGTCCACTGCTGGACAAAGGCCTTTCCCATCTCCTTCCATGACTGCTTATTTTGTGCTAACTCTCCCAAGTCTTACCGGGAAATCTTTCTCGTCCCTCCATCTTGTGTCTGGTATTTTCCTACTTCGTTTACTGTCCCATGGGCACCACTCGATTAGTCTGTTCCCCAATCTATTGTCATTTCTCCTTCCTAGGTGGTCAGCCCGTCTCCATTTTTGCTGGTTAATTAGTTGTGCAATATCCTTCTCTCTGATCCATGTTGTTATTGTTCTATCTCTTAGAGTTATCCCTAGCATTGCTCTTTCCATGGGTCTCTGTGCTATTCTAAGTTTGTTTTCAGCTCGTTTTGTTAATTTCCATGTTTCGCATCCGTAAGTCATGGCTGGTATTATGCAGCCGTTGTATACTTTACGCTTTAGGCACATTGGCAAGGTGTTCTTCGAAATGTCTCAATTCATACCGAAAGCCTTCTAACCTATCGTTATGCGTCGTGTCATTTTCGCGTTGTGTCATTTTCGCAGTCATAATACTATTGGTTATTTATAAATCTTTCAAATGTTGCAGTACACACCGTAAAAAGAATGTATGTAAAATACTGGTGCAACAAGGTGAACACGGCCAAACATTTAAATATGGCCAAACCAAAACGTTCAAGACCAAATGAATTTTTAAAAAGCCAGATTTATCCAACTTGGCCATAAAATGGCTAAAATGACCGAAATAGCAACCCTGAAGCCTACCGTGTGTCGGCCTCGCTCTAGTGAAATCCTTATAACTCACCTGTTATGAATATCAACCATTATAAGCGGTCACTTATGTGAGGTCATGTTGCGAAGCTGAGTGTTAACTTTAGAGCATTATTTCAGGTGTTATTCAGTCTAATCCCTGAGTTACCCTTGACAGGAGCTCAATTCGGTATAGAAGAAAGGCAGCTGGGAAAGGTCAGAGTTCAGACTTCTTAGCGTTTCTCACAGCCGCGGCGATTGGTTGGAGTGTTGCTCTGAAGTGATGGGGCGGATAAGGAGAGTGCAATTGCGTTTAAGCTCCATCTATTGTTGGGTGCCCAATGGACACGGCCTCTCTTAAACGATTATTATAGTGTATATTAAAATAAACCGATCAACGTGACCCAGTGGTAGAGTGCTCGCCACCGGCCCGGTAGGCCGTGATTCAATTCATCGCTGAGTCCTACCAAAGACGTTAAAATGTTACTCAATGCTTCTCCGCTAAGCACAAAAGGTTAGGATTGAGGAACATCACCCCAAGTCTAAGGGTTACGGCCAAATCACGTTGGATACGCCGGTTCTTGTAAGATCACCGAAGTTAAGCAATGTCGAGCCTAGTCAGTACTTTGATGGGTGATCATTGGGGAATACCAGGTGTCGTAAGCAAAACAAAGCTTCACAGATCTTGCAAGCCGGAAGTGGGCCTTACTAACAATCGCCCGTGTGTTCCTAACACCACGAAGCAGACAACGATGATAGGTTTTAAAAAAGTATTCATGGAAGGCTACATGGTTGTTCGCATATGCGAGTATATTCATATGTCAAATTAGGCCGACCGTCTTACCCCCGATCGCAGATACTTCCCAATAAGAGCCCAATAACTGAGGATGGATTTCAATCATTGTAGTTCTATGGCTCAACTGCGCATGACGAAAGTTTCCATCATGTTATTTTTAGCTTGCTAAAGAGAACGCAGTGTATACGTCATGTTTGTTTCATGTTTTCTAGACAGGAAAGGCAAGAAGGAGAGAGTAACAGAGCAGACACCTTGCTGGGTTGAGATAATGACTTAGTGAAAGAAACTTAATGGAAAAAAGCTGTTCTGTCCTCGTTGGAAAGGAAAGGAAGGCGTATGTACAATATAGTGGTTTAGGTATATATATGAATTCATCGTGGTATTATCTGCTGCGCAGTGATTATATTTCACTTGCTATATAATGGTCGACTTACATCCAGATCGAGTTGCGTCCATACTATTAGAACATAACTCAAGTCGACGTATGGCTATACATGTTAGCGCACGTGAATATGGAAACATACATAGACACGCAATAGTTTGGGATATAAGCTTAACCCGGTTATGCATTCTTAAAGGCATGAAACCGTACAAAGAGTTATCAAAAAACATTGTTCAGTCTTAAATATTAATAAATGCAGTTATAGATCTGAATGTGACGAATTGAACATTCTTCCCGGGGAATGTATATGGAGTGTGCATACTGTATTGTGGGGATGTTAATAACAAGATGAACAACCACCGAACAAAGTTTCCTCCTTTTCTACTTCATGTAATCTTTAAAATTATTTTGTTTCGTTTCACGTAATAAGTGTAAAAACGTGTGCTTCCACTACATAAAAGCCCACGACCTTCTAGGTGCAAACATTATCCGATTCATTTCAAAATGTTTATTTTAACATCCTTATACAAATTCAAAATTGACTGGATATGGACCAAAGATTTCTAATCTTTGTACATAACCTTTCAATATATAATCTTGTTTCAAGATTTTTTATGTGTTGTATTTTTCAATATTTGGTCAGAATTCTGTCAATTTTCTAACTCACTGTACTTACACATACAATAAATGTTCATTCAGAGCAATGTCATGCGTTCAGAAAGCAAATTAATAAAACATGCACAAAGCAACATAATGTGAATATACACGTGGCAATACATGCATACAAAAGACATTACAATTAGTGCATTCAAAGGCAATATACTCAAGGCATTACAAAAAACATTATAACAAACATTTATATGCAATGCTCGGTAGCGTAGACACAACTGCATTACTGCCATAAAAAGATCGTTGAATTAAAACTACTTGTCATCTCTTGTGTCAACACTCTTCCGACTACTTGCAGGCCGTGAAACCTATTTCCTGTACACTACTTGGATTTAGAAAAAGGAAACGGAAATGGGAGTCACCGAGCGTGACCTAAGTTCTGTACCTGGGCAACAGGTATCTGAAATTGAAATTGTTCCGTGTAGGATGTGGTAATCGATAACACATGTAGTAGAACAAATAGTTTCAGGGCTACTGAAAATTATAGCGTGTATATTTGTTAGAGTAGGGCTTCTCAAAGTAGGGGTTAGGACCCCTCCGGATGTGGCGTAAAGGTTATCGACGGTTGCAGAAATAATCGAAAATCGATTTTTGAAAAAATATTTTTATGGAACCAGTGTTTTTTTAAGTATTAATGTACTCCACCCGATGCTCGTTGTACAAATGGCAGATTCCTTTTAGAAAAAGAAACGAACAATTCCGTTTGCGTGGAAGAGTTCATTGTTCGAATGGTGGGTAGAAGATATTTTTATCAGTAAACTTGTTACCTTAAAGTGGAAGAGTCCACTGTTATGGAACCAAGACAATCACACTGTTTATTATCTAAGTAGATACATTATCTGCGTGCACTAAAATCAGCAGTAGAAATTAAAATTGCTCCCTGCCACTTTGATTTCGTGTGTGAAAAGATATCGAGGCATAAAAATCAATATCAATGATCGATTATTTCAGATTGCGATTAATCCTGATTGATGGATAAATCTCTGAAGGAAACAATGAACACATGCTAGTGTCATTAAGTGCATTCGATAAGCTGTATAGCTATTCTTCTATGTTCATGTATCTTTCCAATTCACTTGTTTTACAACCATCCTAAAGTACATTGAGACAGCAAAGGGGTTCAGGGGTAAACCAAGAACTGCTCCCCCAGTCGTTCTCAATCAAGATCTGAACATATACTATTACAGGAGTAAGTTACAAGATCACAACTGCACATGGGGGCTAAAGCTAAACGAACCCCCAAGACCTGGAAAATATAAAATCCATAGCGGATAACTGACGAGCATGGGGGAGACTGGTCGGAGAGATCGTGAAGGCTGGTGAGGCGGAATCATTGGAGGATGTAACTGCGACACACCCCTAACAATACCAATAAAGAACATTATGTTTCACATCTATCTGGTCTTCAATTACTTATTCATTCGATCCTTTTCTGTATTCATTTCGCGTCAGATGGCGCAGGGAGGTCGATAAGCAATATTGTAGCTTGCATGATTGGGCGTAGTGTAGAGATCGGTCTCCTTCTTAGGATGATTAACGGGATCAACATTATACACAGCAGTTTACGGCACCTGGTACTCCTAGACGGTCACCCATCTAGGTACCGGCAATAATTGAATGAATGAATTTTAATCGGTTTTCCTGCCTGACAATGCTGACAATAACACAAGGGAACACAAGTAGACATACATAATAACACCAACACATACGTGCAGATGTTCACGTAAATGGACATATATCTACCCACGCAGTAAAGGCAGACACCTGGACCCATACAAATCACATATATTCAAACAAATGAATATTACTTTGCACTTTCCAACTGTAATAACACGAAATCCGTGCGTCCATCATTATCGGGTCGCTTGGAACAGTCCAGAAGTGCCTTGCAAAGTGACTGGGGGAATTGAATTCCTAGGATAACTGGAAACCACTCTGACAATAGTATTAAGTAGATGTACCAACAGGGAGCCAAGCTCATTGTTACTGAAAGTGAATGAAAATATTATTCAGAAATACTTATGATGCAGGGGAGGTAAATGTAAATAATAATGCATCAACCCCAAAATGTCATTGGCATTCATTGAGAATTTGAAGATATTCTATGTACGAAATGAGTGAATACATAAATGTATTAAAAAATGAAAAAAATAACTATCAATCAAGATTCGTGTACCTATCCTAAAATTTAACCAATTTTGCCTTATTCCATATCCTACCTTTCCAGTAATTGTCAGTGAAATCCATTGGGAACTTTTGGGGAGATTGTGTGGATATATAGCTACGATGCAGGAGAGGTAACTGCCAGAAGAAATCAGAGATCCTCCCAAACTTTCAATCACTTATTCCGCAGTGCAATGCACACCATTCCACACAATGCCATTGAATTTCATTAATAACTTTTAAAGATATTATTTTGAATGGATACAGTCCGGGGGGGGGGGATTCATGCATCCACCCTGTAATCACCTCGCCTAGAGTCCATTGTCCACCCTTCGAAATAATTTCATCGGAATTCATTGAGAATCTTTGAAGATATTTTGTGGACAAACAGACAGACACGAGTGAATTCATATACTTCTTTCGACTTTATTGGCAGAGGTAAATATATTCAGCAACAATACCGAGGAGAGTTCTTTTAAGATAAATGATAGCCTCCAGACGTATTAGTGTGAAAGCACATAGAATACGCCGCCGCCGCCGCCGCCGCCGCCGCCGCAGCAGCAGCAGCAGAATTATTATTATTATTATTAGTATTACTACTACTACTACTACTACTACTACTACTAGTACTACTACTACTACTACATCATGGATTCAAGCTTTACCCAGGGGCATTATATGCGTGTGTAACATAATTGATTAAAGTTACGTTCTGTAAGTTCATATGAACACATTTTTCAAGTCGTGTAAAACTGTATTATACTTGATTGATTGATTACACTGACAACAAAAAGATAATCATACGAGACAAACACTTCTAAGATTCCCTTAGCGCCCACGTTGTGAATCACTGTGATGGATGAAAATGGGTGGGTTTAATTCAAACTAGAACGTTCATTCACTAGAAAGAAGCACTTCTCTTTGGATAACTACAATATAGCAAATTTCGATTTCATTAGTAATGAAATATATCTCCTTCTCTAGATGGTGATCTTTGGACCAATAATCAGTTGGACAAGTTTTTCATAAGAAGGAGAGGCCTGTTTAACGTGTGTATAGTTGTTTGGTGTTTGAGCCGAGATAAAAGTAAGGGATTCGAGTGCTGATATTCAAAACAAGCACGCGACTTAGAAGATGAATGCACATTGAACTTCAACGCCTCCTATTCCCCTTTCTCATTTAGTTTTGATCGTCATCGCCCCCTGAAACCTTCTTATTTAATCAATATTCAGATACCCTTATTACCTTCTTATTTAGTCTTGATCTTCAATGCCGCTTATTCGATTTTTATTTTGTCTTGATCTTCAACAAGCTCCAAATTATCATCGTATTTAAACTTGATCCTCAACGCCTTTCATTCTCCTCTTCTTTTGTCCTGATTCTCAACGCTCTCTTGATCTTTGATGCCAACTATTTCCTTCTTATTTATTTTGGATTTCCAACGCCCCGTGTTCTCTTCTTATTTAGTCTTCATTTTCAACGCCCTAATTCACCATCCCATTTAGTATTGATCTTAAATGCCCGGAATTACCTTTTTATTTATTCTTGATCGTTAACGCCTTCAATTCCATTAACGTTGTCACTTGATTTTCTATATTCACTGTCCCCTTTGTAGTTAGTCTTGGTCTTCTAGGCCCCTTATTTCTTCTTCTTAGATCTTCAACGCCCTCTAAAGACCTTTTTTGTGCAGTCTTGATCTTTAACGTCCCTCATTCTAGTTTCTTTCTTATTTAGCCTTTATCTTCAACGTCTCCTATTCGCTTCGTATTTGGTAGTTGATCCTCGACGCCTATTTCACCCTTCTTCTTTAGTCTCGTGCTCTGCCAAGTAATCGTAGTAACTATTGTGCGATGTTGGTTTATCGTTGTAATTCATAAACCATTTTTAATATCTAATCTATCTCTGAATATAAGAAAGTATAATTACGTACGGTAAAATACCATAACCAAAGTGAAATATGTACTTAACATCCGGGAACGCACGCAACCATACAACTAAACAGGAATATACTGACATGGGTATATTCTTATGCTTACTTACTTGCATGCAGAAGGGCCCCAGGCATTGCTGTGAAACGCACGTTAACACTCTATGCGTCAAATATTCTCTGGGGGATTGAGCAGTAGAATATCTATATATGTAGGGCCCCGGAGGCTTGTCACCTTGAGCGGACCCTTCAATCATATAGCAAGATCTGATGAAAAGAGAAACTTTGCAATAGATAGACCTGCACCATCACTTAATTGGTGAAAAAAGGCCGAATTAGTATTTATGCAATTCCTGTATGTACAAATATGTATTTGTTATTGTAAAATGTTATTACGGTTTTGTCTTGGGCAGGATAGCCTGAGGGAGCCCATCTCTCTCCAATCTTCCTCAATTCTACACTTAGTGCAGTCTTATTGCTAACAGTCCTATTTCAAACCAGCAGCGTTGAGTGCTTAGCAGACAGGCATTGAGAAACACCTTTAAAGTCTTTGGTATGATGCAGCCATAGATTGAACCCACAACCTCCCAAATCGGGATCTAACACTCTACCAGTGGGCCACGGTTCGGAAATGGGTGTCAGCCTATTTTAAATTCCTTCCTGTGCTTATTATTCTCGTGCGCGTTCAAGTAAATATCATGTGTTTCCCCCTTTTTTCATTGTTCTTCAGATGAAACGAAAGAAACAAATAAATAATCACAAACAACAATCGTTTTGAATTATTCTATCATGCATTTTTATCACAAACCCGCAGCCTTGATTAGAAACGCGAGTAAAATCAATAATATCTTACTGATTGAACTTAGGATCGAACCTACAATCATATCACGGGGGAAGATTATCATCTGACCTAATATGACAGACGCTAATCGAAAGAGTTAAAGAAAGGAATCTGTTTGAAAAAAAAATACATCAAATCGGGTGGAAAAAATCCCGGTAGTTAACTTGTAACCTTGACATTCTTTTCAAAATCTCATTGGTTTTCATTTGTGTTTTTTCGTTGTTAGGATATCTGAGCTGCAAACAGATACACGCACGTGCCTGTATATATACACACACAGAGATATGCTTACAACGAAAAAACACAAATGAAAACCAATGAGATTTTGAAAAAGTATCAACAACCACATACTATAAAAACAATG
>VCCN01001973.1:987884-998922 GCA_006491835.1 Architeuthis dux
TATACACACAAAGTACCGCTATATATACACATATATATGTGTGTATGTGTATTCGTGTGTACGTAAAACGTGGAGCATATAATTAAATAATATTCTATGGACGGAATATATTTATAAGAGTTTGTATTTATTGGCAGATTTATTAAAATTTATTTTATTCGTTCATTATCAAATGTTTTGTTCCAGCTAAAGTTGAACCGGAGTCTTAATTAACTCCAAAGACGCAGGAGTTAATTAGAGAATATGAAATCCATTCATCATAAAACACAACAAACGCTGACTGAACGGGATTTTCATATTTACTTTGTCGTCAATTCAAATACATTATTCGCTTCTTCTTTCTGAAATGCGCAGAAAATGTTAATTCTACATTACCTTACTGAATGTTACTTTCCTCCTTTATCTATGCTCCATCATGATGTTCAACAATAACTTCATGGAATTTTACAATAAACAGACGATTCAGTTTGGTCTGCTGACAATCGAAAAAATAGTTAAAATTCCGAGAGAGATTAACGTTAGAAATGCTTATTAATGTGCATTAAACTTTCATATGAATTTGGATGACTCATTTCGCTTTGGCGGACAGTCTTTGAGCTGCTATGCCTGGGCGTTTAGTATAGAGAAAGCGTTGTGCCCAATTCCACTTCTCAACCATACTGAAGGCGTCCAGTGCTTAAAACGTTTGGAGAACGGCATGGCTTCAGTGGATGCCTCCCCAGCCGCTTACGGCACCTGGTATTCCCAGACGGCAACCAGGCTCGACATTGCTTAACTTCTGTGATTGTATGAGGACGGGTGTATCCAACGTGATATGGCAAAATGTTTAGCAATTTGGTCTCGCAGATCACTACTACTGGATAGTAAGTTCGACCCTCACTGGGTGCCCTAGGCTATTTGCATTCAATTTTCATATAAATTACCTTTAGAAATAAATGTTTCGAATATTGGAAAACTGCTTCAATGTGCTAAGTGTGTTTCGTCGCGGTATAATGATTCGTATAATGTTCGATCCTCACTGGGTGCCCTAGGCTATTTGCATTCAATTTTCATATAAATTACCTTTAGAAATAAATGTTCCAAATATTGGAAAACTGCTTCAATGTGCCAAGTCTGATTCGTCGCGGTATAATGTTTAGCAATTTGTTTTCGCAGATCTATACTACTGGGTAGTAAGTTCGATAGTCATTTGCTTCCTAAGTCTATTTGCATTCAATTTTGATATCAACAGTCATTAGGCGGAAGAGGGCTAATGCTGCAATAACTTTAGACAAAACAAACATGGCTGCTGCAGGGTCAAACTCCACCTCAACTTCTATTCCGACTGAAGATGATTACTACAACTTTTGCACTGTATATATAATAAAACATTATAAAGTAAATATATATTTTGCCTCTGATTTGTTTGTCGTAGTCGTCGTTGTATCCTTTTTCTCAATTGGATAACTCCGTTATTCATTAATATTATCCAATGACGTTTTGTATGTATGCCTGTGGAGAGATTCTATCTGGGGGGGTGGGTGAATTATGACCGATCCGACTGTTTGTTTACATTTTATAAGAAAAGACTATGTTTTTGTTTACAATTGGGAGAATTTCTGAAATCTTGGCCGATTTTGCTGTAATTTGGCTTTAATTCTGACAAAACCGCAGGCATTGAAACATTGTGAGTTACAGTCGTTCGGATTGTTTGTTTACATTTAATATTTAAATAACCATATGTCAACATGCAAAAATATTGAACGTTGGAACCGGTTAGTATGAAAATTGTTATACACCTAATTACTGACAATGTATAACGTTTTAAAGAACCTTATGGTTCGAATAAAATAAAATAGGGGATCTCAGAGTTAACGGTTCTAATAAACAGCTAATTGCCCGTCTTTCTCACTATTTCAACCGGGGAAGATTCTTTTAGTATAACTGTATATATTTATTAGCATGAAATAAGCCCTTGCGTATCTGTAACATAATGTTTTTCCAAGTATGTAAGAGTTGCCAGTTTGGCTCGGTCGGTAAAAGGGCCACCTATTAATTGTTCGCGATTTCAAATCATGGTAGGTTAATGTTAATTTAATATATCGGTTTCGTTTAAAATGACGGGACAGGGAGACAGTGAAAAGTTTATTCCCCTAAATTAGGTGAGGATCGTACTTGTTGTTTTCCGACTTGGGTTGGGGTTTGACAAAAGGTGTTTAGTTACCTGATTAATTATAATTATATACTGTGTATTTATGACAAATTATCAAACATCCTCTAAAACTATAATACCAATTCTCTTGAAAATATATTAATGAACATTTATTTTCATTAGAAAATCTATACAACAAAGATTAACATTGACTTTTCTTTGATCTATTCATATAAAAGCCAGTTTATGTCCGTTTTAATTCATATCCAAGTTTGTAAACAGGCTAAACATTCCATATTTCCACACATAACGCCAAAATAAGTCTGAATAAAAGGGTAAAAAAGAATTAAAGTGCGTACGCAAGGCATATGACGGCTAACTTTCTAGAAAATATGATCGACGATGTATTTTAGTTAAAGATTAACGGCGAAATCGTTGAGACATCGTGCCTAATGGTCAATCTATAATACATAAAATAAGCTTGCAAGTCAGACCATAGATGTGCTAGTTCTTTTCTTGTGTAAGGATCTAGCAGTTAGGGCAGTGACGTCAATTTTATTTTCAAGTATACATCTAAAATTGAACCAAAAAACATTTTTTTAAAATCTAGAAACATCTAGATTCGCCAGAGGTTTATCTAAAATCGAGGATATATATTACATATTATTAATACATTAATTGTGACTTTAATCTCCAACATTTATTTTATTAAAATATTACTTAATCTATTAAAAATATTACTTATTTTAAAAATATTACTTATTTTATTACTATGAATCAAATAAAAATATTACTTATTTTATTACTCTAAATCAAATAAAAATATTACTTATTTTATTATTAAAATCAAATAAAAAGTATTACTTAATTTGTTAAAAATATTACTTATTTTATTACTATAAATCAAATAAAATATTACTTATGTTATTAAAAATCATCTAAATTGAAATGTCTGACATTTAGACACAACCAAAAACATCTAGATTGAGATGAAAACCATCTAAATTGGCAACACTGGGCAAGGGACGTTACTCTCATTTCGGTATATATCAGTCAGTCAGACAGTGACAGCAATCGCTGCTAGAGATGCTCGCGCATCTAAAATGTATCGTGCTGTTGAAAATGGATTAAACAGCCGTAACATGTACATCCATTCAGAAGGCATACACCAATGTACACAAGACGGAACTACGTTCATTAGAATGTTATGAATTAAACAAACAAATTTTAATTAAAAAAAATTTCTTTTAATTTTTAAAAAAAGTTTTAGAATTTTAACATTTTATCACGTCTAGAACACTGAAACTGAAAGCATTTTTCTTTTTCATAGTTTATTGTAAAATTCTTATCCGTTTTTATTCAGGAACAAAAAGTATGCTCTTTTTGCGGGGTGGAACCAACTTTTGTATAAAAGGATAACATTTGGCTATCTTTTTTCGTTCTATAGATTATTAGCAGAGGCCTTCAGAAAGAGGCATTAAATCCATGACTATGGTTTGGGAAGCTGTAGCAATTCCTATGTTATCATGTATTACGCGAACATATTGATCATTGCACGGAGAAGATTCTGCTTACGTTGATTATAGGAGTCATTTTCATTACCGCCACTGACGTCACTTGATTCAGAAGAAGTTTGATTGCCAACGTTATCATTTTTGCCTAGTATAACAATCATAGCTCTCTCTAAGCTCTGCGCATGTGCACACACCCACGTGTTGCAACAAGCGCACAAAGGATATTAACGTGCGCACAAACGGTTATTTAGCTAAGATAATATAGTAATTAATAATTATACTTATACTGGTAAGTATAATAATGATAATAAATTATAGTTATATTTATTGAAAATAATCGGTTAGTTTTGTTAACTATTTAGTCGTTTTTTCAAATGCCACATTTGTACCTTGCTTTTCTGTTGAAGCAATCTTTCTAGTTTACATGTTCGCAAGAATTTAGTCTGCACATACCATTGTCAAAGGAAAATATTGTACGATATCAATTCTTTGGGAACACTGATATCTAAATATTACAGAGACCATTACTAACACTCCTAAGTTATAATGACAACAAGAAAGACAATTAAATCGAGCAGATGCATATGGAATGTTTGCGCATGATCGGAAACACCAACCTACGAACATTCCGGCAATTTTTGGACCTGGTTTGAAATGTTGTACATAAGTAGCTGATTTATATTAGTCCATGGTACCAGATATCGGTACCACCCAAGGTGGAAAAGCCTCACTGTTGCCATTCTATTTGTTACGCCAATAGAGGTAAAATAATACATGCAGGAAACCTGTTTGTACACCTATTATTCCTGGTTCTGTAACAGGGATCTGTAGGAATTTTTGAGTTGACTAATGAAACCAATTGGACATGCTAGATAGTCCTTCAGTGAGTAAAAATAAGTTGGGAAGACATTTTAGATCAGTTGAGAAAGCATTTAGCGCCATTTTTCATAATCGCGGATTTTCGTTGTGATGCCTTCGACAGAAAAAAGATTATATATCGTTGGAACGGGAATTCCCGGCTGGCTAAATTTCACAATAGAATAATATTCCCCAGAGCAAGTCATTTTGAGCTATTAAAAATTCAATCAAATGTCAAACAAAATGTTTGACGTTTGATTGATTTCAAAAAAAGAAACCCCTGTAGACTGATAAATATGACATGGGGGGTAATTGTTGATGGATCGGCTCCAAAAGTTAAATACTACTTCTGTACTTTATTGCACACCCTTCAACAAACTATCATTGGAATTAAGCGAGAATTCTTAAAGATATCGCGTGGACAGCCAGATAACCGTAGGAGCTATTGTGTGGTGCGGTCAGTTAGCCAGGACATTAATTGTGCATGTTACCACTCCAAAATTCTATGACCTCTTTTATAGCATATTGCCTGTCTTTCCATACAATTTGGAGATATCGTGTGGACAGACCGAGGACTTTTGCAGATAGTTTGTGTTGTGGACAGATAGCTTTCACAAAATATCATTGAAATTCATTTGGAACTTTTGGAGCTATCGGTTGGACAGACATACGGAAAGAACAGCCAGGATTAAATAAAACGCTCTGATCTGAAATATTTATACTGTTTTTATCCGTCAGTCAGTCCTCACGATATCAGTAAAATGAATGTCAATGATATTGTGTGGAAGTGTAGACAATAGGCTACGGAAGAAGTGAGAATGTCTTGGAGCAAATCCATGCACAGTTATCTCCCCTATGTCCTAGCAAACTGTCCACAGCCACAAAATATCTCAAACATTCACTGTCTGTCCACATGATTACTCCAAAACTCTCAATATATTTCAATGGAATGTTGTGGGAACTGGGCAATGAACAACGAAAGATGTTAGTAAATATTTGGATTTCAAATTGTCCTCCCTACATTGTAGCTAACTGTACACACCACAACATATCTTCAAAAGTCATCTGTCTGTCCACATGATATCTCCAAACGTTATCGATGAATTTCAAAGAAAAACAAAAAAGCGGTGCGATAGGCTGCGAAAGAAGTCATGACATTTTTGAGCAAATCCATGAACAATTATCTCCCCTATGTCCTAGCTAACTGTGCTCAGCCACAAAATATCTCAATCAGTTCTCTGTCTGGTATCTCCAAAATGGATTCCAATGAAATGTTGTGCAGGGGGGAGGTAGACTACAGAGGTAGGTTACCTCTACCTATGTCATAGTTATCAATCCACATGTGCTTTTATTTTAAAACAGGTGTTTGGCATTTGATTGTAAATAGTTCAAAATGACTTGTTCAGAGGCATATAGTTCTATTGTAAACTTTACTCAGCATAAAATGTCCTGTCCAACGTTATACGATATTTCTGCCTAAGACATCACAGCGAAAACCCTCCATTATGAAAAGTGGCGCTAACACTTTTTGCAGCTGATCTGGAATGTCTACCCAAGTTATTTCTACTCAATGAATGACCCTCTAGCATGTCCAATTAAGTTCATTAGTCAACTAGAAAATTCCTACAGATCCCTATTACGGCGTCAGGACCAATTGGTGCCAACACACGTTTCATGCAAAAGAAAAAAAGTGAAAGCACTGCTCATTTGGAAAGGCTATCATGTATTATTTTACTTCTGTTGGTGTAACAAAACAAATGGCACCATTGGATTTTTGCCACCTCAGATGGTACCAGTATCTGGTCAGGCCTTTGGACTAACTGGTGATATTGGACACATAACTACGACGTAGTATAGGTAATTGGGCATGGATCCGCTCCAAAATTGTATCACCTCTACTATTCACCCTACCACGAAATGTCATTGACATTAGCTGGGAACTTTTGGAGATAGAATGCGGGCTGTCATGAGCATATACATACATGTATGGAAAAAAGGGAAATATATATTTCAATCAAAAAATCTTCCTTACCCCATTTCCCACCCTTGCACGGATTTCATTGAGTACTATTGGAGATATATTGTCGAAAGACGAGAAAAAACAGACGTGTGACGAAATTATGTGTTTTGGACATATAACTACGGCCGCAGGGGAGTAATTGTGCATGTATCCACCCTTTCACAAAATACCATTGAATTACATTAAGAACTGTGTCGTATGGACAGACATGTGGACAGACATGTGGACAGACATGTGGACATATATGATATGTTGGTGATATTATGTGGTGGGGACTTATAATTGTGGATGAATCCGCCCCAAAATGCGATCACTTCTTCCGCCCTTCCACACAATTCGATATCGTGTGGACATACATTTTCATTGTTCCGGACGCCTGTCATATGGTTTGGGTATGAAAGTCATGGTATCTACCACTAAGCTGCCACTCCCAAAAAGGCTATCATATCAGAATAGGTCCCATTCACAAGGAAGATTACAAAAATCCTTACTAGATTTTGGCACAAATTGTGGTACCACAAATGGATTTGGGGGCTTTGGCCATGGATTACGTGCAACTAGCTGAAAACTACCCTATCGGGTGGTGTTCCGCTAGTTCCTGAGAAAGCTCCTTCTCCTTCCTTGAACCAAGCGGGCTAGCTGAAAATCCGGATGGTTTCCAGGGAGTATGTATATGTATATATGTATATTGAACGGAAATCAAGGATTCCGTTTAGCATTACAGTTACATTGTAAATAGAACGCCCCCTCTAAACCCTTGAAGAAAGATGGTCCAAGTTCTTCCCCAGAATTTGGTTGAGCTACGCCAATCCCGCGCCAATGAAAAGAAAGTAATGGTTCAGTTTCGCATTATAGTTATATGTAAATAGAACCCCCTCTAAAACCTATATGTTTGTAAAACCAAATAGTCCACGTACTTCCCCTATGCCCACTAAATATGCATATCATATTTGGTTGAGCTGCGCTAATGTTTAGGGTGGGGACAAAGTGACACACAGAGCCAGGTGTCTTATATATAGAGAGAGATTCGTTATTTCCTATTCCCCGCATTAAATATTGGAAGGATTCTTAACAATTCACTTTGAAAGGCATTATCGTATTCCGACATCTTGCTTTCTCTCCTGACATACTATCTAGTTATCGCACAGAGATGAACGTTCCTCTCATAAATAAGTATGTGTTAACAGTTTCAGTTCTTTCTATGAAGATCTTCGTAGATAACATACCTCGGCCACAACTGCTCAATACAAAGATCGTTCTTCTTGCAGTATTTTATTTCCTATACTTCCCTGATGTGATATTATAACTATATGACCCAGTTTCCGGTCCCATCGGTGGTTTCAATTAAATGGGTGGCAAAATAGGGAGAGTAACTGTAAAAAGAAACGAGCAGCATTGAACGTGTTAATGTGAATTTAGTTAGACCTCTGACACATATGTCTAATCGGAAAACATAAATAAATATCTGCAAGTTCCAGAAAACTTTAATATTTACATATTGGTATATACTTTCTATAGTTTTGAGACGGGTCATTAATATTCAAATGGTTCTTCGGACGATTGAACAAATAACAAGAAGGAGTTCAATCGTCCGAAGAACCATTTGAATGGTATTTACTTATAGTATATGGCATGTGATGATCTATATTTTCTGTCTGTGGCATTTGTCAGGCGAGATAACTATTAAATGCTAATTAAAAAGTAATATCCCTTACGTATTTTGGCAAATGCGTAAAGATTTCCAGCTCATTCTGGTTAAACATAAATACGAAAATACAGCGCAACACAGCGATATTGATATTATCTAAATAAACTGCAACATATTTTTAAATAGCTGTCATTCCTTTTGACGGCAGGTGTAAACTAAGATGTAAATACAGATTATGTTTCATATTGAGTAAATAATATAGGGATTCTTAATGATGCATGGAAGTTATGATATACACTGGCATGTTGTAGGAAACCAGAACTAGATTGTATTTATCCCTTAATTAAAAACAAAACTAAACAATGAAAATACATATTTTCGCTGAACACCCAAGTTGAAGTCAATACAGAATATTCTTATCAAAACCACATCTCCGCACGCAATACATACACCCAGAACAATTCAGAAAGGATATACAAGTTGAAAGTACGACCGGCTAATTCTAACTGATACAAGCCGATATCTTCGCCTGCAATTATGTTTTATGGTTGTTTACAAAAGCAAGCCAAACGCTGAGATTCGGTGAGTCACATCCCAATCACATACCACTTTCAAAATAAGCGACACAAGTCTAATCCTTGTTCAGTCCTTCGTGTTCTGCTTGGCAGAAACGGAGGCTGTCGCCGCACACACACGTGTGCATATACACTTACGACCGCAACGAATACAAACAACAGTACCTATTTACATCGACTTTGAACTGTTAACTTTCTAACATTCTATGTAAAATACTTCAGATACATTCATCTTCTCATGAGGAATTTAACATATAGCAAACCGATCTGTAAAATCATATTTCTTGTTCTCCATTAATGAGAAATATATCAATCTTTCTACACCTAATTGTGTCAATTTAATCGTGTGCATTTTCTAATAAATATATCTTGCTAAGATAAATCTGCATCTGCATTTTCATTGTGCATGCACTTGTTCATATTTACTTATTTATGCATACGCTTTATTACGATGCTTTTACCAACAACTCAAAGAGAAAGAAAACGAGAACAAGTCTTCTTTTCCACATGCATACATTTATGCCACAGTACATTAAGGCCAGTACTACTACTTCAGCCATGGCTACTAATACTACTACCTCTATTACTACGAATAGTTAGGTTCCTTTAAGAAAATAAGTTAACTTAGTAGTAAATGTTAACATGGTCCAAGATGATTTGAGAGCAGCTGACACAACGGTTACTAAAACATTATTAGTAATGAACTACGCAGGAAGGTCTTAAAATCTCGTACGCCAAGGGAAACACCTTTGTTGAAAACAATGCACAGAGATTCTCGGATGAAGTTCGCTTGTTACTATTTAGATAAGCCTAATTATTCTTTGGAAGAACATTCTCTGGTCAGACGAATGAAAAATTTTAATTTTTGGCAAAAGCCCAACTCGTCATACAAGAAGAAAACATGGATGCGCCTATGATCCAAAAAACACCCTCGCCACAGTAAAGTACGGAGGTGGAAGGATCATGGTTTGCGGGTGTTTCTCTTTCAACGGCACGGGGGCACTTCACGTGATTGAAGGAACCATGAATCTAGCGAGGTATCGGAGTATTTTGGTATTCTCTTCGAAGCAACAGCTGGATCTTTCAACAAGATAACGACCCAAAGCATACAGCTAAAATAACTCGCGAATGGTTTGTTCAGAACAATGTAGAGGTGCTTCAGTGGCCTAGTCAATCTCCTAACTTGAATCCAATTGAAATTCTATGGTGGTGTTTGAAACTTCGAATTTATCAGAAAGACCCCAGAAACATTAATGATTTGAAGGTCTTTTGCAAGGAAGAATGGGCCTAGATTTCAAAGATGTTGCGAAGGGCTTGTGAAAGGTTACGGAAAACGACCCCTAGTAGTAATTGTAAACAGGGGCTATGCAACTAAGTATTAAAACATGAAAACAATGTGTCCAAATACTGTTTCCACCGTCGGATTTGTTTATATTGTACTCTGCATTGTATGTTTGGAAATATTTTTTTCTTAGTAATTCTTAATTTTATATCAAAATACATCACCTGTGTGAATCTAAAGTAAATGTGAGCCCCAGAAGAATATTAAATATAGATTTTGTAAGTGTCCAAATACTTCTTTCGCCTCACTGTATAATGCCGTTTTATCTTAATATATAAGGACATACGGTAGAACTTTTATCGATAATTCTACCGCAACTTTTGTATTTTTTGCCCAAAAGCTAGTTTCATATTTATCGTCTCAAATCTTCAAAACACTTTTTACGCTTACTTATTTAGGCGATTTTTTTTACAGATCAATAAGATATGGTTCAAAGATATCTACGTTTTCAAAACTTCCATCAGATATTGCTCCTTCTAAATTACCCTAGCAGTACCCGCGGTAATTCTACGGTTTAAAAAAATGTTTAACTTCATAAAGAAAATATCAATTTAATCTATGTGTCACGCCATGCACGCATTCTTATCTATCTATCATTATTTTTCTTTCTGTTTTTTTTTCTTTCACTTTTCCATTACAATGATTCTTCTTTACCCTTTATATTTTATTCATCTTCCGTTTTTCTTTTCTCTCTTCTTTGCTTTCTGTGTAAATTGTCATTTCAAGTTCCCCTCTTTTTCTCCACTTTCTCCTTCGTTCGCGTATATTTTCAAATACTTTTAAATTCAGCATTTTACTTTTCAACAAAATACTCACTTTTCTGTCCCTTCTCCAATTTTTACTGTGATTTGGGGCTTGCTGTGCTGGTGGAGGGGTGTGTGTACAGCAGTGACTGCTTACGTGTGTCCATCTCTCTCTTTCCACAATGTTATTATTCAGTGTGACATGGC
>VCCN01001973.1:1171049-1182609 GCA_006491835.1 Architeuthis dux
ATATTCATTTATTTACTTTTATTTTTCAGGCTGATTCAACGATGATGATTTCACCAAGGCCTCAGCAATACATACGATTATGTTACCGTCTGAATAAAACACTGTCACCAGGAAAAGCATATGTTCTACTCCCGAATATTTTTTTCTTTTTTGATTTCTTTATTTGCTTTATCGATATATATTTTTGCTCATTAATGTTTCGTTGAATTATGGCAATAAAAACAGAATTTCCCTCAATGTGTGAATTTCTTTCTTTAATTTACATAAATGTTTTTACCAATAACACGTTTTCTCGCTTTCCTCTTTGCTATATATAATAACACTTACAGCGCTTTCTAAGAAGATCTTCGTACACAGCATTCTATGGTCACAACATCTTCGTTTTTCTAGCAGTATTTTACCTCTTATACTTCTCCGATGTAGCTATATATATAACTATATGTATCTATATGGACAAATTTAGCGAGTATAACTGTACAACAAAGAATAGTATTGAAAGTATTAACATTTCTTAAGAAAATGATGTACGTGCTGATGATAAGACCATTGCGTTGTATGAGCATATGTCAGTTTAACAATCTTAAAAATGCTTGTCGTTAGGGGCAGCGGGTTTGCATTGATAATAACATTTTTCTAAACTCGCGTTGGCCTCTTAGCTAGATTACCTTTATTTCTCTAACGCACATACGAATATTATTTCTCTCCCGTACATATAAACGCCAACCTCTCTCTCCATCTCTCTTTTTCTCTCTCTCTCTCTTTCATATATAAACATTATCACTCTCTCTCATACAGCTTGTTTTCCATTTCTAATGTTTTTGTTTTAAATATATGTAATTAAATATGTTTTAAATATATTTAATATGAATAGAGATTAAGAGCAAAAGCAATGTATATGTATTACAATTAAATAATGAGGTAGAATTTAACTTGGAATCTAAGCAAAGATCATAGTAAAAACAATTAATTTAAAAAGTCTACACTGTATTTAAAACAATAAGCTACTTACAAACTTGTCTGCTATTGTAATGAAGTAAGAAATAAATAAAAACATGCGTAGATGAAATGCGAAGTGAAAAAAAACACATATAAACATTCTATTTCTCTCTCCCGTCCATATAAAATGTTCTCTATTATATACGAATATTTTGGAACATACGTTTACTAAGTCACAACGCTACTAGACATCAAATATGTGTTCAGTTTTGCATTATACTTGCATTATGAATGGGACCCTCCACTAAAAACTGTATAGTGTTTGGATCTTTTAGTTTTAGTTTGGCTGTGATGCTCACTGCAGACATACATGATCACACACAAACTATTATTAGAGATTAGCATGACATCACTGAAAACAATATATGTCTATATGCATGTACGTATTTATGCATTTCTCTCTGATCTCTCTTCCTACCTCCCTCTTCCCTGGCGTTTGCTCTATTACGTTATATACCTACATATACTAGCTGAACATGAGGCGGTGTTTAGCTAGATCCCGCGGAAAGCCCTCAGCTAGTAATGGGTGAGAGAGTATTGTAGCTGTGTATTTATCATAGGCACCAGTGGTTGGTCATCTAACCAAGGTATAAGCCTCTAATTCGAATATTTTCAAAGTAGGAAGAGCATCTGTGTAATTTGAATCCCCTACACGCATACTAATCTAGCTATCTAAATATATTTATTTACAAAATCGAAAACAAATTCCTGGACACCCCCCCCCAATGCAATCACTTATTCCTTACTCCACCCTTGTACAATGGTTCATTGAAATTCATTGGGAACTTTTGGAGATATCGTGTGGATAGACATGAGCGAATACATACATGTGGGGAAAAAATGGGAAAATATATCTCTATCGAAAAGAAAATTCCTGGATATGCCCCAAAATGTAACCATTTCGTCCTTACTCGATTGCCCACTTGTCCCCAACATTTCATCGAAATCCATTGAGAACCTTTGGAAATATCGTGTGTACGGACAGACAGGTAGACGGACGGACGGAGGAAAAGACAGACAGACGGATGGTAACATATCCAGAGGTAAACAATATTAAGAAAGAATGATCAAATCAAACAGCCACCGGGGTCAGCAAACACTTCTTCTTAGATAGTTTCGCTCCTATCTGGAACAAGCTATCAGATACCACAGTCACTTTTCCAAACACAAACATATTTAAAACAAATCTTAAAAGTGATCTCAGACACCACATCGTTTAATATGGAGTTTCGAATTAAATATCAAGAAGCAATCAGAACAGAAGCTCAAAACCACGGTGGTACTCTATAGGTTGCCCTTACTAATCTAGTATGTTCCTGCTTGAGATACACATAATATCACAAATATTGTTGTACTTTGCAGTTATTTGATCAACACTCGATAGACCTGCATGATTTGGGTTTGATTCCAATACATGTTCACATAATCCATAATACAAGGAATAGATAAAACTAGTGCCTGGATTTCCCGAGGGAACTGCAAGAGTGGTTGGCAGCATTCTGTGTTGGGGTGATCAATTAAAAGATTGGAAAAAGGGGTGATCAATGAATAAGTCACTTATCTCAACTTTTATTGGACGATGATCCCCAAAAAAGGCCGAATTTAAAAACAAAAATCAAACGTGAACACTGTCGGATACAAACAAAGGGACCAATTGGGCATACATTTACATTGTAAATTGAACCATCCCCACAGAAAAACCTATTGGGTGGGATCATAAAATAAAATGTTTTCCAGATATAATAAGCAGTAAAGTATTAAATTCTCAGCCCGCTTAAAAACTGAAGACACCTATGTTAACAGTTTTGGTGACAGTTTTGTTTGACGGTTTCCAATAGAAGAACAGTAGTGTGCTTGCAGCGCATGCGCATTCAAACTAATGAAGTATATAGCAATGAGAATATTATAATGAATAATACCTTTTCCAGAGCAAGTTAAAAGTTACAGCAAGCAAGTTAAAATATAGAGCGAGCAAATTAAAAACGACTGCAAGCAAACTGAATCGATGAACATGAATAATCAAATAATTACTGATACTGCTACAATTTCTGCAAATGTTAATTATGTTAGTTAAATTAGGTAGAACCTGTCACTTAATACAATTCATGGGTATTTTTCGTTAGTCCTCCGCCAAAAGCTAACGCCCATAATTTTAAAGAACGACCCCCACCTAAAAAAAAAAAGAATTGCAGAGATGAGTAAAATAGAAAATAATTCATAAAATCTCAGAGAAAACGGGACCAGTAAGAAAAATGCGTACCTGAACAATGTGTTAATATGATGGTAAGAATTTTAAAAACCACTAAACAAGAATAATTTAACATGAAATAGACGCATTAATGCAGTGGCAAAATTAAGCAATCTTATTTTACAAAGTTTATTTATATGTGGGTACATGCCACTAAAAGTAGCTATGTTTTGCCATTGCATTAATATGTGTAAGGTTTTACAATCATGTTTAACATTTTGTGAAGGCACGCATTTTTCTACTGGTATCATTACGAAGTGAAAATTGTATATAATCGTTGTACCATTATCAACATAGACACGTCATATTTCTTTAATGGGGTCTTGAAATATATGCATTCTGAACAATTTATATTTATGTGCAAGTGTATATGCGAGTGGGTGTGTGATAGTGTGTGTGCAAGCGCAGGTCTGGGAACATGCTTGTGTGTGTGTATGCTTGCGCAATATGGGTGTTTCAGTGCGTGTTTGTGTATGCATATGATCCTGTGTATGGTTTTTGTGTGCATGTCTGTACCTTTGCATGTGTAAGTGTGTATTTATGTTAGTATTGTTAGTATGTGATTCATTTTAATGTACTTTATCCCGAGGGAATCCATCTTTTATTTCGACAGCCCCACTATTGTACTTATTTCAAAAGTCTGCACGTGCATTTACCAAAAGAATTATTGCAATTAAAATTGCAAAATATGTTAACGTGACGATGCATCGCGCAGTTAACTGTTTCTATTGAAGGTCCGTTTTTTGTGGTGTTTGGTTTTACAAAGCTTCTCTCAAACTTCCACTGTAAACTCCTTATCGATCCACACAGGATATATTGCCAGAGGGAAAAAGGTATGCGTGTAGAATCATGCATTCAAGCTATTATTACACGCATGCCTACACATACACACACATAGACATACAGCTGCACATACATACACACACACACATTTGCACACACAAAAGCGTAATATTGATTGTTAATATTCATGATTCAGTTGCTCTTGTCTATTTAAATACATGTTTTTCTTAGCCTCTTTACTAATTATTGCAACTATGGAAACCTACTAAACAAATGTATATCCGTTGTAAATTGAAAAAAGGGAGGGGCGTTATCCCATTCCCGAAAGGAATAGCATAGAAATGTACTAAATTAAAATGTATAGCGTTGATATACGTCACTTATAAGAGGGCTCTTGATTTTATGTCAGCTTCCAAAAATCCAATATGACAGAACGACCATATACCTATCGTAGGGTTCCTGTTGCCTATTAAAGCTCCAACCACATTTGTTCGTGTGCCTGTGGGCAATATGCCCTCGAATGCGAGCAGACACTGTCAAAGCAAGACAAAGTCTTGGACATTAAACAAATTATTCTTGGCTGGAATAAAAAGAGGATGTATTCCATACCTCTTTGATTCCAGCTAGAAGAAAGGCAAACACCTCCCAGCGAAAATAAGAAGAAAGATGAGTAAATAATTAATCCCTAAACAAAAGCGTAATTCAAAGGTATGCTTAATATTGCTTGTTAATATTCATGTTTCAGTTGCTCTTGACTATTTCAATACAAATTTTTCTTAACCTCTTTACTAATTATTGCAATTATGAAGACCAACTAAACAATTGTTCATTGAAAAAGGCCCGAAAGGAATAGCCTAGAAGTGGACTTGAGTTAACAACTTATAGTATTGATATATGTCACTTATAAGAGGGCTGTTGCTTTTCTGTCAGCTATCTCTGAAGTAAGTAAAATAATGGACCGGGAGACGACACATTACACAATACGCATGGAATGCATTAATGCTAAGGTAGGTAAGGGAATGGTTGGGGAATTTAGTGTAGGCAAATATGGGATAGGCCGGAGAAATGAGAGAAGTGACCTGCTATTAACTAATACATTCTTTCAAAAACGAGAAGGTCGTAAGTGGACTTGGATAAGCCCAAATGGTATAACACAAAACGTAATTGCCTTCATATTAACTGACAGGATGAATAACATTAAAGACGTTACCGTTATTAAAAAAATAGATATAGGAAGCGACCATAGAATAGTAGTGTACAGAATTAATCTTAACTTTAAAACTGAAAGGAACAAAATGATTATTAAGAAGAAATACTATACGATAGAGATAGAGAACATTAATAATTTTAGAGTAGCAATAGAGAACATAATTCAAGCTTTGTGGAATAGCGGGTGTGACATAGAAGAAAAGAGTAAAAGAACGTAATTTAACAAAATGAAGAAGAGATGCTGATAGAAAATATTAGCATTTTAGAGTAGCGACAGTGGCATAGATGAAAGGAGTAATAGCCTGACAAATGTAATTAAGGGAGCAGCAGAGATGATAGGCAATACAAACGTAAACAATAACACAGGGAACTGCACTAAAACTAATCAAAAACAGAAGAAATATGGAGATAAATACTAAAGAAAACGAAAACAAAAAAGCAGAACGAGAAAAGAAAAGAAGAAAAATATGAAAAGGATTTTAGAGGCCATCAGAAACAGGAAGAATTTGAAACACGCCCGATCCTCAGATCATGCTGGCAAGCAACAGATGACTGCACTAAAGGATAGAAATAGCAAAAGTTCTCAAAGGTAACTCAAGAATTGTATGAAAGTTTGTACGCTTCAAAGATAAAAATACTAAAAAGCCGATAGATACTAGCGATACCCCCGACATAACAGAAGACCGAGTAGTAGGAAAAGCTCCAGATGAGGATTGCATAACGACATATCTTCTAGTTGCAGGAGAGATATTGCACAAAATACTAGTTTGGAAAGAACATAGATACCGTTACATTGCCAACCATCGCCATATTACGCTATTACCTAGCATATATAAACTATTCACAACAATACTCACAGACTAACTAAGGTGAAAATCAACCCCGCGGGCTTGCAGGCTTCAGAGAGCGGTTACTCACCAATAGATCACCTACATGCAATAAATCAACTAACCGAAAATTCATTAGAATACAACAAATGACTTTGTATATCTTTTGCAGATTACGAGAACGCATGTGATGAACACACGGCAGTCTTCAACTCAATGCGAGAACAATGTGTTAACGAGAATTACATACAAATCATCCAAAACATATATGAAAACGGCACTGCAATAATTAGACTACATGAATATACAAACAAGATAATGTATAGCAAATGGTGTAAGACAAGGAGATACAATATCACCTAAACTATTTGCAGCGAGCCTTGAAAACATATTTTGGAAAACTGATTGGGTGGGAATGGGAATAAACATAGATGGAGAATACTTAAGCAACTTAAAATTTGCCAATAACATTTCTATGGCGTCGGAAGCATCCGAATAATTACAAAACATTTTAACCGATCTAAATAGGGAAAGAAAAAGTAGGCTTAAAGATGAACAGAACAAAGACAAAAGTAATGTTCACCGATACAGTCCCAAAAAGGTCATAAAGATAGAAGGTGAGATTCTAGAAGAGGTCGATGAATACATCTACATAGGACAGGTAATAACGCTAGAGAAAGACCATGACTGCGAAATAAAACGACGCATAAGGATAGGTTGGAAAGAATTTACTATGAATAGAGACATTCTGAAGAACAGACGGAGAATACTTAAACCACTTGAGATTCGCTGATTACGTTTTCATGGCGTCAGAAGCATCGGAGGAATTACAAAACATGTTGACTGATCTAAACAGAAAAAGTAAAAAAAGGATCTTCAACTAGAAAGTCCCTAAAAAGTTCCTAACACTAGAGGGAGAGTCTATAGAAGAGGTTGACGAATGCATTTATCTAGGACAGGTAATAAAGTTAGAGAAAGGCCATGAAAGTGAAATAAAACGACGCATAACTATAGGTTGGAAAGCATTTGGTATGAATAGAGACATATTGAAGAGCACCTTGCTAACGTACTTAAAGCGTAAAGTATACACTAGCTGCATAATACAAGCTATGACGGATGCGAAACATGGAAATTAACAAAACGAACTGAGAACCAACTTAAAATCGCACAGAGAGCCATGGAAAGAGCAATGCTAGGTATAACTAAGAGATAGAAAAAGATCAGCATGGGTAATAGGGAGGACTAGAGTGGAGGATATTATACAGATAATTAAGAAACAAAAATGTGTGTGTGTGTGTGTGTGTGTGTGTGTGTGTGTGTGTGTGTGTGACTGCAACTGCAAAGAGACATACGACTACAGCTAACACATATCGATACAAATCCTTAGAATTTAGCAGCAAACCAGCAAGCATAGGGTTCACATAAAACAAACGTAAGTAAAACGTCATTTTAGTTTCATTAAGGATTTGGTGGCGGGCGGTGGATTGCTTTAAAGAATAGCCCTAAGAGGGCTGTGGAGGAAAAGGGTTGAGAAGCCCTGTTCAAAACCTTTCTAGAGTATAACATAATTTAGCTATTAGCTTAAAACATGCTAATTTGAGCTTGGAACATAGCATAATAATTCATCTTTAATAAACACTAGGACAGTGCCTGTTCCAAAGGTGAATGTTTGGAAGGCGCTTGGACGTTATCGTGTGTGGAGCCGCCTGCCATCATTGTCATGAAAAATAATGTTCGTCCGTCGTACGAAACTACTTGTGAAATTAATGTTGTTTACCGTATCTGGTATTTTGTACTCAAGGAACTATTTTGTTTAAGCACCGCCTGTGGCTGCGTTTTGATATCAAACGATGCTCACTATAAAACGATAATGTTATTACGTTCTACGTCGAATGTACTTTTTCAGTTTCATAAAACCTCAGATCGATGTAAGCGTTTACTTTCAATTACAGCTCGTCTTTGTGCGTTTGCTTACTATTATTTTACTGCTTTGAATTATTTCGGTTACTTCTCTCCAGTGTTGCCGATTTAGATTTTTTATATCTCAATTTAGCTAATAATTGGAGTTCAAGGCGGATAATATGTATATAGGAACTATGAAGACAAACCTATATTTTTAAAATGTATTTTTAGTAGATTTCTCGAGAACCGCCGATCCAGACAACTTCAAACACGACACTGCACTGCTGTGTGTGCTGACTAGTATATTTGGCGAATGTCAACTTCGTACAAGGGCCAGTTGTCATAGGCATACGGGTCAGAGGAGTGGAAGATCATCCCCCAACTCGAGCTTTTTGGTCCCTTTATAGAAAGAGTTCTTATACGACCATGTGTGTGCGTGGTATATAAAGCACCGTTATTTCCCATACGCCCATGACAGTTGCGATGCACGCACACACGCACACAAAGATTTCTTCAATTATAGTGAGATAAGCATTGATGTTCAGTTATTATTTCTACATCGATTTGTATTCTATGTATTCATGTATGTTTTGTAATCACCCTTGTTTTCTATATATGTACGTATTGGATCCAAAAACTCGTGACCTCGAGTCCACATCAAATTCATTGGGAATGGCTTACCCACCCCTTTTTATAGTGCATCCAATGTGAATTATACTTCCTGTGATACTAGTTTACTTTCAATTGCTCTCTGATTAGCGCCAATATTATGTAGGTTGTTATTTAGTAATCTTAATTCAGTTCCGCAAAAGTCCAAAATAGAGAGAAAAACTGATATAAATGGCCTCATAAATTAGGTTGCTTATAATTGATCTAAGGCAGTTGCTCCGGGAACGCAGATATGTTTGTATTCAAATACATGTCTTTCTTTTTGTTAATATCTCCTGGTTATTCCAGGAGGACTTTGCCGCTTCCAATACACTTTGTGGAACAGAAAATATCAAATAAGTAAAAATCATAACATTTAACTGAGTTCGGTATTTCTCAGTCCGAACAATAGTATCAGTAATCATAACATTTGTTGTTTTTCATCGAAATAAAATGATAAATGTTTGACGAGTATTCCTTTCTTAATTTTAGTTACTTTTCATCGCAACTACTCAGACCCCCGGTCTACGAAAGTAAGTAAATAGGGAGGTTCCCGGGATGAAACCTGTACCCGTATCTCGTTTACCTCGTGAAGGTTAACCATATGGCAACTGCTCAACCGATTGAGCTACCGGAATTATTACGGATGACAGAAGCTCAGATCGAAACCCTGTTTACCAACTGCTGTAGACTAAGCGTCTGAGTAGTAAGATTAAGATGAAATAAACACTACTAAAAAATGAATCATGGTTGACGATTGTTCATCTAATAAAAAATAATCAAGATACCATTTCTGGGAATAATGTGTTTTTAACCCATAATAACCCAGACCCATTTGTCCTTGAAGGGACATTATGGGGCAAATAAAACAGAAAAACAAATTATACATCATAGAATGCATTAAAAACATTTCGTAAAGTTGTAGCAATGTAATGTTTTTTCCATGACTGTTTTAACGCTAAAAGCCCGGAGTGACATATATGTCACAGCGGTATTTTCGTAACTTTGTTATATCAATTTGTTCAAGAAATGTGGTCAGAATAGGTTAAAGGTAATATGGGACATGTTATTAAAGCATTAGAATTGTTAAATGGGTTAAGACTTAATCTTTAGTAACACAAATAAGCTTCTTTAAAAGTAGTTACTTCTCTCCCACGCGGTAACCAGGCAGACCAGTGTTTAGGAAATGGAATTCTTATTAGGCGAATTGACACACAGTCACGTGACTGCACCCGGATGTTCAGTAGATGGTACTTAGTACACGTCATGAGTTAAAATCAAGGATAAAGCTGTATATGGTACTTTCCAGAATCTTTAAAGTGTATGTGACACCGGTGTCACTGTGGGTTCTTATGGGTTAAATTATTTTAAAACTCATTTGACATATTTCTACTGTCACACTGTAAACATCAAGCCTAAAAGCAAAGCCATATATTCGCGGGTTATCTAACGTTAATTAAGACATATACATGAATGGGAGGAAACCAGGGATGGTGGGTGAGTTTTGATATGCAAGCCTGTCAGTTTGTCAGTTATCAGCATGTCAGTCAGTCAGTAGCATGTCAGACGGCGGCAATCGGCACTAGAGATGATCACCCATCCAATAATATTGTTTATTTATCACAATGTTCACACATTATCAATGTTTAATTTAAGAATGTTTCAAATAATGTTTGTCTTCTAAAAGTTTATTTTATCTTGGCAATGCAAGTGCCTGTATTAATAGCAATTTATAGTTAACTTTTTGTTATAATACTGTTTGTATCTTAGAGTACTTCACCCTTTTTTTCTTTAGATAAACACAACCAAAGAATCAGATTTGACATTCAATCCTGTGACTCAATTAAGATTTTACTCTTTTCCCTTTCGTTTATCCATTCTTTCTTTTTTATGATTGAAAGACCACAATTCCTGTTTGGCCAAAGATAATGCAATAAGCATGCCTTCTCACACCGCTAATCTAAATGTAATTATCTCCGTTAATTAACGACTTCTCTCGAAGTTTGAGTTGATTAAACATGAAATGCCCCAAGGTCTAATCAATCAAAGAAGGGGTGGAAATCATTCTTTTAATGTTATCAACTTTGTTTAAGTTTGCTGCTGCTCATTTTCCTGCTCTCCCTTTTAAAATTGAAATTCAGGCAGAAACAGACTAGCATGTTGCACTTACATTGAACTATTCAGAATTTCTTTCCTAAAGATTATTTTCAAGTTCTCAAATTTGGATAATGCTATTTTGACAAAGAGTTTAACGACAGACAATCATTTAGTATTTTAGTATTGGGATACGATCCCATTAACTTCTATGACTACATCTACATCTCCTTAAAGAAAACTATACTTTCTTTTAGATAATATAAATATTTCGCAAGTTTCTGATCAAGGATTTTGAATGGTGAGCTGATAATTATAGTAGTTTTCATCACCAATTGGAATAACTAGAACATAAGAAGAGATGCAAATAGACCAATGAAGATTATCCCACGATAATACTCCTAATAGAGAAGACCCAGATTACTGAATGTTGATTTCCCAAACAAGTTATACGCAAAAGATAATAAGACTCTTGTGTAAATGAATTCTGCATTTTCTCACGCTAACGGCAATTCTTTTCCCTAAGTAAGTAAACTGTATATCATCATGTGATTAAGCAAATGTTTATTTTTTGTCAACAGTGAATTGACCACGTATTTATCGGATTTCCTAGCTCGATCGCAGAAGACAGTGGTCCCCAAACCTTTTCGAATCCTCGGTGTATAAGGATTCCCCCACGGCACATAACGCTTTATGGGGCAAGTGACTATATATGATCACCTGAGGACCCATCAGCCACATGCAACTATTGTAGTCACAAAGACAACCTAATCCGCACCAATGCGGTCTGCAAAGCTTTGCGAAGTACACGTGTGCTTGAACAAAGACAGATATGTTTTGAGGCATACCACAC
>VCCN01001973.1:1218296-1230464 GCA_006491835.1 Architeuthis dux
ATGATGATGATGATGATGATGATGATGATGATGATTGTTGAAGACCACACTCGCTTTACTGACGACATGGCTTGCCAAAACCAAGTGAAGGAAGAAAGTTAAGATGAAAAATATTCTTTAATTTTGATTCTCTAACCCGTGTTCAATTTATTCTTTCAAATGTTCGTGCTTATATCATGTCTTTATAGGATTTACTTACTAATTACTGCAAACCATGTATTCTCTGACTAAACCGCTACATTTGAATCTAGATATCGAGTAGATATCGACTCTTACTAACACCTTTAATATGTTCTGACGGGGTATTTGACTCGGTAGAACACACGGCAGTCTTCAACACAATGCAAGCACAGGGTGTTAACGAGATCTACATACAAGTCATTCAGAACATATACTGACATGCAATAATTAGACTAAATAAAGATACAAACAAGATAAATATAGCAAAAGGAGTAACACAAGGGGACACAATATCACCTAAACTATTTACAGCTAGCCCTGAATGCATGTTTCGGAAAGCTGATTGGGAGGGAATGTGAATAAACATAGATGGAGAATACTTAAACCACCGATGAAGTTTCCATGACGTCAGAAGCATCAGAAGAATTACAAAACATGTTGACTGATCCTAATAGAGAGGGTAAAAACGTATGCTTAAAGATGAACAGAACAAAGACAACATTAAAAAGATCATGAAGCTAGAGGTAGAGGCTATAGAAGAGGTTGACGAATGCATCTGTATAGGACATGAAGTTAGAGAAAGACCATGAAAGAGAAATAAAACGTCGTATAACGATTGGTTGGAAAGCATTTGGCATGAATAGAAACATATTAAATAGCACCTTACAGATGTGCTTAAAGTGGAAGGTTTACAATGGTTACATAATACCAGCCATGACTTAAGTGAAACATGGACATTAACAAAACCAACGGAGAACCAACCTAGAATCGCACAGAGAACCATGTAAAGAGCTATGTTAGGGACAACTCTAACAGATAGAACAAGATCAACATGCATCAGAGGGAGGACTTGAGTGAAATATGTTATACGGATATTTAAGCAACAGAAATGGAGATGGGCTGGTCACCTAGCAAGAATAGGTGACAATAGATGGAGCAAAAGACTAACCGATCGGTGCCCATGGGACAGTAAACGCAGTAGGAAAAGACCAGACACTAGATGGAGGGATGAAATAGAAATGTTTGCCGATAAGATGTGCCAGAATCTAGCACAAGATAGGTCGTCATGGAAGGAAAGGCCTGTATCTAGCAGTAGACAGATGATGATGATGATGATAGAAGAAATATATGTGGTTGTGTGAGTGTATGCACCGACATAACTCGACAACAGGCCATTGAAGCTGATATTCGCCATATATATTAGTCAGCACACCAGGCATTTCAGTGTCGAGTCAGAAGTTGTCAGCGGTTTTCGAGACATTTAATGCATCGCGATTACTCTTCAACTGCGCATTGTACTGATATTCTGGAACAATTTATTCATACAGTTGCTTTCTTCTCCATGGACGCTGCAATTGAAGATATATGTGTGTATGCGTGCCTCCAGATATATTAGTCAGCACAAAAGACAGTGCCGTGTTGAGTTCGTATTTTCGGGGTCAGCGGTTCTCGAGAAATCTAATAAAAAAATAAACAAAAAACGACAAATTATGGATCTTTTATCTAAAATTATAGATCTAAGTTTATATATCACATATCTAAATTGGCAACAGATGTAAATTGAGATATGAAACAATTCGAAGCCGTAATTTCGTACGACGGACGGAAGATTAGTTTGCATGACAATCATGTCAGGCTGCTCCACACTTATAAAGTCTAGCCCCTTCCAAACATTCACCTTTGGAACGGGCATAGCCCTAGTTTTGTAAATGGCATTATTGCATCACCAACAGATTTAGCACTTGAGGAAGCTATCGCAACTGAGTTCTATCCTCGATTTTGTTTTCTGATTGTTATCACCGGGGGAAAAACACAAGAAAACTCTAGGGATCGCATTATCTAATTGGATTGCGCAATGGCGAAACAAACTAAAGAGAGCAAATGGGGATAATTAAAAATTCCGATTTTTCCTTTCCCAAGATGATAATTGAATTTCATATGTAAATCTCCGAGTAATTCGATGAAATCTGTAATTACTATCATGCTACTTTCAAGGTAACATTCATCATCATAATCATCAACAGCATCATCATCAGCAGCAGCAGCCATTATAGGTCCATTGTTGGACAAAGGCTTTTCCCAACTACTTCCATGACGACCTAGATTGTGCTAACCCCTGCCATGTCATCACACCATCTTGTATCTGGTCTGTTCCTACTGCGTTTACTGTCCCACGGGGACATGTCGGTTAGTTCCCCTTCCATCTATTGTAATTTATTCTTGCTAGGTGACCAGCCCATCTCCATTTGTGCTGATTAATTATTTGTATAATATCCTTCACTCTAACCCATGTTGATCTTTTTCAAGAAGTATACATATTTTCTATAGCTTTGAGAAGGGCAAATAACATTCTAATAATTATTCGGTCACAGAAAAGCCATAATCAAGAGCGAGATAGAACAATCTGGAATGGCTGACCATATCTGGAGAGGGAAAGGCGACCACTTCCCTCTCTGGGAGAAAGTCCAAACTACTGACAGAGAACGCTGTTGGAAACCGAGAAAAATCAAAGAGGCAGCGCATATCAACATGTCGACTGAATGCATTAGTCAAACAAGTGCGGAGTTCAACCCGATGCGGCTTCGTTACTCAACAAACCCAAACCCGACAAGATGGCGACAAAGAAACACCCGAATCGTTATAAGCTTTACCTCCATTGGAATTAAACACTTATGTTTACCCCATCAAATTCGGATATTACACTTGAGGAAGAATGGATCGACTGAAACGTCGTGTTAACAACACAAACAACAAGGATTTCAATCGTCCGAAGAACTACTTGAAAGAAGTAAACCTCTTGGTTATCAGAGTTAAGTAATCATTCATAACTACCTACTGACTTTATGCTGGCTAAGGCATGAACCGACCCTGCCCGGGCCTCCCATATCACAAGTTCATCTTGTCTCGGTTTGCGATATGTGAAAAATTCTTAGAGGCGACAAGCACCCGCAGTGGTATCACTCACTTCACCATTCTTGCTTACGGCTCCTGGTATTACAAAGCGGTCAAACATCTCGGCACTGACCAGGCTCAACGATTCTTAACTTCAGTGATCGTACGTGATTTGGCCGTAGGATTAATCATTCATAATTCATCGAAAATTGAATCCAATTCGTGTGACTCTTGACATTTTAGAAGGTAGAGAAAAGGAATTTTAATGAGAGTACATCATTAAACACTTTCCAACAGGCAGAAGTATCATATAAGAACAAACAAATAATATAGGCTTCTTGCTTAGCACAATATTCTTTTCTGATATGAGAATCTTAAACTTTTTTTTATCAATAGTTATACCTTAAGAATATGAGCGGTTTCAAAACACTGTAGTCAATGCAATACTTCCATAGTTCATACTCCGGTAACTTAGTACATGGTTTTCAGTCCCCTGTACCGTGTCGTTGAGGCAACTACCACGGGTGTGTCTTGAGTGAGATAGATTGACAGAACCCACCCTTCTTCTAGCTTCCTCAATACTACTCTTTATGCTGAGTGCTTAGCAGTGAAGCATTAGTAACATAAATCTCCAGTATGACTCGGCCATGGATTGAACCCACGACCTACCGAACTGGAGGCGAGCACTATACCACTGGTGATTGGTAATGAAAGACTTAAGCAGCACAAGGGAAATGTTACAAACATCTTCTGCCCACAAACCTTTGAAGATATAATTATTATGCTTTTATATAAATATTATATGCCGTACTTGACACCATATAGGACCGCCTTTTTTCCAAAAAGATGGCTCAAAAGGTAAACATAACCTTAATTGTACAAACCCCACATTGGCCACAACGTGAGAAAAAACCTCAGTGATAAAGGGGAGGCATTCAGAGGAAAACGTTTTCCCCCGTAATATGTCCAGCTGAAAAAAGGGGGTCTTATAATCTATCAAATACGGTAAGCATTTATTGCATATATGTCCCTAAGATGTAATCCATTTGAATACTGGGTGATATGTCTGAATGAGGATTCGAGGTCGCTTTTAAACAAACTTTCTTTTACCTTTCTACATTTGAAAAAAACACATAATAGGAATTTACTGTCTAATTTTCAATTTCCTCGACCACTGGGAAGGCATCATCAATGTTATGCACTGATTTAATCGAAATAGTTTCTTTATCTGGATTGTTATAGTCACAACGTTTCAGCCATTGTACCCTCCGTCCTTTTTCAGGAGTTGATAACCTTCTAGGAATTTCGAACCGAACCTGTTAATCAATCTACGTTCAATTGTTCGGAGGTGGTATTTGAAATAAGCCCCGGGGACCGCAATCGTGGGATGTGTCCAAAAAGCTTCATAAATAGTAGTTCATCTACTGCATTTATACTGACTTCATACAACAACTGGAAAGTACTCAGAGAGGGCATACCTCTGCCAACGCCATTGTCACGGGGAGTAATTATGCATGGCTCTACCTAAATAATGTAATTAGTTTTTCCATAGCCTAGTGTCCACCCTTCCACAAAATATCAAATATGAAATTAATTGAGAACATTTGGAGATATCGTGTGGACAGACATGAGAATTTAGCGTTATTATACGGTTCAGACATACGACGTAGAGGTGGTTTATGGTCATGGATACGATCCACATTTTAATCAGTTCTTCCGTAACCTATTGTCCACTCTTCCACAAGATTTGATTTATATTTATTGTGACTTTTGGAGATATATTGTGGACATGCCAGAAGATTTGACGATATTATGTGGTTTGGACATAATAACAACGACGTAGCGGAGGTAACTGTGCAAGGATCCGCTACAAAATTTAATCAGTTCTCGCGTAGCCTATTGTCCATCCCACCACACCAATGCATGGCAATTCAATGAGAACATTTGGAGATACCATGTGGACAGACATGAGATTTTGGCGTTAGTATGAGGTTCGGAAATATAACTACGACGTAGTGGATATGAATATGGATGGATTCGCTCCAAGGTTTAAGCAATTCTCCCGTAGCGTATTGCCAACACCTCCACAGACCTTCATTCAAATTCATTGATATCTTTTCCAGATACCGTGTGGACAGTCATACGCGTATACATACATTTAATTAAAAAATATTTCTCATTCAAAAACTCTTAAGTCATAACTCATGGATCCGTCAATTCTTATGTCATAATTCATGGATCCGTCCCGGAATTGTACCACCTCTTTCTCATCCCATTGTCAACCCTTCCACAAAAGCTGATTGAAACCCATTGATTATTTCCGGAGCGTGTGGGCAAACGAACGAACAGACGGAAAGACCACACCAAATACATATACCTCTTTCCAACCTTGATGACAGAGGTAAACAAGGATATTTTGGAGATACATCAATTGTTTTAATAATAAATAATTCAGCATCTGGGTTTCTTTTTCACCAATTAAGTGATTCTGTCACGGACACATACGTATGTTTGCACTTACACACTCCGGTCAACAATTGAAAACACTTGACACGCAGTTTCCATAAGAAAACTCAGATTTATATTGCGAGAAATAAGTTATCTTGTCAGCTAGTGCTTTTAGATAACCAATTTTCAGGACATGAAAAAAAAACGAACTTGACTAGAAACTTCATACCCTTTGTAGACAATAGGTCTGGCAAACCCTTGTATTCTTGTCACCTTACATTTCATCTTGGAGTTTTGACGATACCCGGTTCACCGGCCGATATTTCGACCAGCCACACATCCGCCACTCACCACTTACTATAAGAAGACGGTTATTCGTCATTCTTTGTTCGATCATTGTTTTGTTGCCTAACAAAACTATGATCTATTCCACAGTGACGCGCCTCTCAACTCTGATTATATACGTACACATTCATACATACACACACATTCTCTTCCTTAACATCTTCAACACACTAAGGACACTTTACTAAGTAGTATAAGAACTCTTTAAATGCATTCTTTCATCTTCTCATCAGCTAAGAAATACGTTTTTGTTATATCTTCTGAAATAAATATACTTATTATCGTTCGACAAGTATTTGTATTCTTTATTATTCATTGCTTTATTTACCATGTGAAACTTGCATCTTGCAACATACAGGTATTTCATCCCTCTTTGCTACTGCAGGAACAACGGAGAAAGACACATTTACCCTTTATTTATCTAGTATAATCAGCACCCTAGCTTGCTATCGGCAGTCAGACACCTTAAAGACTATTATCACTATAGGCACTCGGTACTATTACTACTGCTGATACTATTAGCTTACCGTTAGAGATTACTACGCTCTTATCTTTGTTTGTGTTTATACCATTGACTTTCAATGGAGTCAGATACTTTTAATAAAGGTGTTAGTTTGATATTAGTCTAATTCTATCAGCAATAACTTCACATTTACAATAGTACATGTATATCTATTGCAAATTCTCCCGTTTTATCAAATCTCACAAAATGCTGGAGGGTCATCTCTTGCAATGCCACTCAACGAATCAACAACAAAATCTCCGAACAAACAAAGTCTTGCTGAAACAATTAAACTACGCCATACTATTTCAGCATGTTATATCGGCCGAATCTACTGTAGCCGCAGATTCAATTTCGAAAAACATGATGTTTGTTTCAATTCCGATACCATTGAACAGGGGATCGCAAACAAAAGGAGAAGTTAAATAAAAACCAGTTTAATAAAAATGAGGCTTATATTTTGTTCATGGTGACGAAGGTCAACGTTCAAAGTCTCGCCAAGCTCTGTGTAAACAGACAAATGAACAAAGCAAAATAACAAATCGGTCTGGTTATTCACTCAATAGAAACCGTAACGTGACCAAAGTATTCGGCAGCATGACGTGTTGGTGATGATCAATTACAAAATTGGTAAAAGGGGTGATCAATGAATAAGTTACTTCTCTCATCTTTTGTTGGGTAGTGATTACTAAATAAATGTGAATTTTCAAAAAGACAAGCGGGAATGCTGCCGGACACAAACTAAAGGACCAATTTAGCATAAACTTACATTGCAAACACCCCCCTTAAATCCTATGGGGGGATAAACAAACGAAAATGCTTTTTACATACATAATATGGAGTACATGTTTTAAGCCTTCTAGCTCCATTGGTGAGTAATACATACACATATAGCCAACCAGCCAGACCGACTAAAAAAATGAAGAAACTGTTGACAGTTTTGGTGACAGTTTTGGTTGATGGTTTCTAATACAGATCAATTTGCCGAAATAGTAAGTATGATCCTCACAGGGTGCCCCATTTGCGTAGCCTTGTGCAAAACACGCATACTCTTAGTAAATATCTATTTACATAAATCAAGGCGTGTATGACATACTGAAAAGCACATTGCCAATATGCTTAAAACGTAAAGTATGCAATGAATACATAATACCAGCTATGACGTATGGATGCTAGCTGAGCGAATTTACTGGTGCCGCAGTTTCAATTTAGGAAAACATGATGTTTGTTTCAATTGTGATACCCTTGAACAAAGAATCGCAAACAAGAGTAGAAGTCAAACAAAAGCCAGAAGTCAATAACAATGAGACTGAGATTTTGGTTCATGGTGACGAAGGTCAAAGTTCAAAGTCTCTCCGCCTCGATCTGTGTAAACAGTCAAATGAACAAAGCCCAAATAACCAATACAGACAGGAAACGCAAAAACACATTTGGAAAACAAATCAACTGGCGAGCGGGGGCCAACCAAGCAAACATTTGATGCCAACCTATTTGCGAACCTTCCGAAATGAAAGTTCAAATATTGACACATTATAGCAATAAATCGTTCCTGTTTCCCAATAACAGAAAAGTAATTGTCAGAAAAATCGCCTGTGAACTGGAGCGTCGAGCGTGACGTGTCGGAGCCGACTCGATTTTCCAAAGAGACGGAACCCGTCGGGGCTTTTGTATTGGGGGGGGGGGCAGGGGCTGCTGCGACGATGAACGAACAGAATCAATCAAAATAGGTTTGCAATATTGGAAATTTCGATTGTGATTGCATTCGTTTTGTCATTCGTTAGCAAAACCGATTGGCAACCACCACGCCTGCGGTGTGAAATAACTACGTAATTTAAAGGAATAAAACTTTTCTCATTGATTGCGAGTGTTAGTATATAAGTAAGTACGAATGGGCTTACGAGCTGTAACTATTAAATAACTGGTCTTATGTAAGTCGAACCACATCGCAAATACGTGGGTACATCGCAAATATCTAACTAAGTGGTATACATTGACTAATGGGCAAACATAGACAGATTGGCAACCACGAAGCTTGCGGAGTGAAATAACTACGTAAGTGTAATACAACTGTCTGGTTGATTGCGGGTTTGTCTATATATGTAACTCTGCATGAGTTCTGAATGATGTGTGGATATTAAATTACAAATCTGGGCATATTTAAGTCAAACCACAGTGCGCATGCGCGAACCACAATTTGCAATATTGAAAGTGTTGTTGTGATTTCGTTCGTTTTGTAATTTTTTAGCAAACCAATTGATAACGAAATAAATACCTAATTTGAAAGGAATGAAACCTTCTCATTGTGTGTTTGAGTATATGTGTAAATATGAATGGTATAGGAGGTGTGGCTATTAAATAACGAAACTTGACTCATGTAAGTCGTAATATATATTGATTCATGGGAAAACATGGCCACCCCCGGAAATTTAAATCCACTCGCGTCTTCACTTCGCTGTTACGAATCGCTTGAGGTGGAAATATCTTTTTTCTGACGATTTGTAAAAATGGCCAGTTCTAAAATCAAGCAATGCATCAATTTGAAATATCTAGTGAAATTGAACAAAACAGCTGCCGAATATTTTCTTATCTAAGCGTTGCGGAAGAATGTCCTCACTACACTGTCTATACAGTCCCAACATTCCTATACCTCCCTCAGTTACGAAAGAAAGAAGACTCGACAGTTGTTTGTAAAAATATGAGAACATATTTTTATTTCATAAGTTACATTGTGTCGGCCGGAGAATGAAGAGTGGGAGAGAGATAATGAGAGTGTTCCCAACAGGGAACTCGGTCCCGTGCCTTCCGGGACCAGACGTGGCGGTCCGCTTCTCTGGCTGTCTCTCCGATCTCTCATTAGTCCTCTGAGCTTCCACTCAGGGCGTCCGGTGTCTTTCTTTTATGTGGTTTCAAACGCTCACGCTGATGTGTTATTTCCAGCAACCACCTGTGAATTCAGTCAATATCCTGTTTCGGACACCCACGCATATGCATCTTTCCTGGGGTCATTGGGGCCATTTCCACTTCCGCACGGGTGTTGGCCTGGAAATGAACTCCCGTGGTAGTATATCATAACAAATATTCTCCAGGTGTAGGTCACCTTCGCCAGGGGTGCAGAGGTCACACACTGGTCAATATCGGCTAATGCAGCTAATACATGTCATTCACAACTGCCAGCATATCGGCGTTCCCGAAAGGTGCAGCTAATAAATATACAAGAAATAGTGAATATTTTACATTTGAAATATATTTATTTACTAAATTATCCTTTATAACCAGGGAAAAAGCTGGTTAAACAATGATTAAATATAGATTGCCTTCCATTCAAATTGATAGTTTAATAAACGTGACCATATCCCCACACTAAGCTTATCAAGGAAATATTTTTAAGATGCAAGTTATTAACAGAAAGCTTACAAAAAAAGAGAATATCAAATGAAATATGGGATCAGTTTACACATTAGCACTGCCAGTGTGACACTACATGAATTGACCTCGTGGCAACACGAGGTTCTATTTACAGTACCAGGGCTATCTTCATTAAGAGGTCCATATCCAGTTTCTACAGGATGATATATGAGAGAAAACACATACTGACCAGCTCTTTCAAATGTTTACACCATAGAGCTACACATAACATATCCAAACCAGCAGTGTGATGAGTATGTTCTTGCATGCAGTCTTTAGTTTCGACAGAGCATTTCAAACTATCATGACAGTGGCCCTGGAGTCGTTTAAAATATTAAAGGACCATATTTACAAACATATAGTTGATGTTTGCGAAATGACAATGTGGAGACTCAGAATAATTTGCAAGACATGTATTTAATACCTTAACATGTTTCGACGTATTATGTCGTTTTCAAAAGGAAATTGGAGAGAACGTGCTTTGATAACTGCATCCGGTCGAGGCTGTTGTCTAGATGGAGAATTTCCTGTGTGTGTCGGCTTCCTCTTGGTTTGATTTAAGGGATGCGGAAGCCTGGCCTGTAGAAGGATTGGCACCTTCTATATCTCGAAAACCACCAGCCGTTATGGTGTTTGTTTCACCATCACATGTTATGGCACTTCTGTTAATAAGCACACTTGATAAGAAAGCTGTGAGGTTAGATTTGTTTTCAGGCAGATGGATGAAAGATGCCCACCGGGTCGCTAGTGACACTTCTTTCGCTTGATTTGTCTCCTATGGGATGCACTCCGGCTCTTTCTTGTGTCAGATTTTATTAAGTCTGTTTGTAGTGATCAAACACTACATCGACCCTAGTACAAGTACCCTTGAAGTGTCTGCACACTGCTCGAAAAAAGGCATTAGCTAAGTCTGCAAATGTTTTATTATTTTTCGGCTTGCCAATACTTTGAACCAAATGTATTCCATGTAAAATACAACATGTTTGACCTCCCCAATCTGGAAGGTTCGCTGTGGCATGCCCCTCTTCGAGTATGTCCAATCCTGTGGCATTGCTTCTGCACCACTGAATCACTGCCAAGACTGTGTCGTAATCTGTTGCTGGGGCTGGAATTATTGGTAAATTATGGTGATTCACCTCGATATGTTCTCTGATTGAAACGCACATAACGACTCATGTGTGATCTCTGCATCCCTGGAAAGGAAGGCCTATGTCTTAAGAAGATATTAGTGCAGTCCATAAAAAGTGTCAAATGCAGAAATACTGAAATTTGTTATGACGGTTTGGTATGAAACGGGAAATATCACCCAGACATGATACAAAATTGTAAATCAGGATCAATGGCATATATAGGATGACTTGTAGATTTTAAAAATGGGTAAAAAGGGATGCAGGCGTATTCGAAAATAAAGTAATATTCATATGGAACGCCTAAGATCATTGAGACAAAGTATTTATGAGTATTATGCAAATATATGTATAGTCGAGTGCATTTGCGGTTTCCCACACCCCCACCAAAGAAAATTACAACAAATGGTGTCTCGATGCTAAATAACATAACGAAAGTCTACCAAGGTCTGACCACTGGAAAGGTGCTTTTATTTCAAGATGGTGTCCAAAATGGCCGCCAAATCCTTAACATGTATATTACTCCTTCATTATTCCTCTTAGACAAGTTTTTCCAATAGTGTTTAGTAGGATGCAGGGTGCTCAATAACTTCTACTACAGTCTGACCACTGTGTGATTTTCAAGATGGCGCCCAAGGTGGCGTCCAGATCCTTAGAAAGCGCATTTAGTCCAGTGTATTTATCTTAACATTTACACCGTTCCAGTGGTCAGGCTGTTGTAGACTTTAGCACATCTGATATCACAAAACGTATAGTTGCAATCTTTTGGGGGTAAGGTGTTTTTTTTCCTAAATGCACTCGACTAGTATATAGTGAGGCTAAAAATGAACTCAATAACGCCTACGTGACCTTTGCACATTTGGAGAGAGTGACCTACAGCTGATTTTAACATGGTGGTTGCTTTTACTCCTTCGGGTTGAACGAAAATGTATAATTCCGGTCTATGCCTCCACACTAATAGTCCGTAAAAATATATGTGTACTGATAATGCCTCATCCTAAATTCAAACAGAATCTAGTTTGGTGATTATTCCTTTCCGATTACTAATTGACCAACGCAGGTGAGCTATTTGGATTGCTATTATAATTAGCCGTATATTGATACTTTCTAAGCTTGGTTAAGTGATTGTTTATTTCGATATCATCAACACCCGATGCTCTTGTTTATATAAACATGTGGATAATTATTGTACAGTTGGTTTCACGAGAATTCACGAGAATTCGATCTTCTGAAGATCGAATTCTGGTGAAACCAACTGTACAGGTTGTA
>VCCN01001973.1:1724336-1734440 GCA_006491835.1 Architeuthis dux
AGCCGAGTCCAAAGTATGGTCCTTTTGGACTACGTGGATGTTGATTTTAGCTGGGTTGCTGTTGTCGTCGGCGGCACTATTATCGTAATAACTATTTTAATACCACTGATATGGTATCCCCGTTAACGTACTAATAGTATACTGTTTAAAATTGTGTCTAATGCCACTTCATTCTATTGTTAAAATGAATAATATTGTTTTCTTCCAGCGTACTAAAAGGAGGGGAAGTTTCCCATATATATAAGGTTACCATTGTATTATAATGACAACAGGGTGGGAACATCTAAGAAATATAAGAGGGTCAAAGAGAAGGAAGAAGAATGTAAGATGAACCGGCGTCTTGGAATCTAGCAGCAAAACTTTGCGCCAAGGAAAGTCAGTTTTGAAAAGGTGTCTTTCAACGTCGTGCATAATTTAAGAAGGGTCTGACGAACTTAAACTAAATCAAAAACTTTACAGTAGATGGGTTTGCTTTTCTTTTTCCAGCCAGGTACGTATCTAATACTAATATAGATAGTAGCTCTACTCCATCAACATATTCAGAGTGGCCCACTACTATAGCTAAAAGTATCCCTATGTAAATGAGGAAAATAAATAGCAGCAACAGACTAGTAGAACTCCCTAGAGGGCACGGGGGTATCAATATACCTATAAATATATTTCAAAGTTGAAACCATACTGAAGTGAAAAGCTACTGCTCTGAGTCGCAAGATTTATCCAGAGGAAAAACCCTTCCGAAAATATATACGGATTGAATGGATGGACTTTCTTTAAATCTTATTAATTAGATTTTCTCAGGCTCTGATGGACTTCAAAGTTAAAACCTTACATTCAACTTGTTTCGTTCCAAAGCAACTCACTGCTAAAACTATTAATACTGAATCTCCCCTTACCTATCCCTACGTATGTATTTAAACAACCATTTAATTTACAATTCTGCCGTACTGCTAAGAATAGAAAATATGTAAACTAGTACAACCTGCCACTTGCTATTTGGAATGGAGATGACACTTCCAAGTAACACTTATTGCCCAGACCCCCCTGAAAAACAGCCCGTAGGGTATGGGCAAACACTCCCTATGGTTTGTACGACCATAAATATACCGCTCGTTCCTGCTGGATCAGTGGATTTAAATCAAGACCCAGCCACATCACTTGCTTAGGGTTGGGGTGATGTGCTCCAAGGGTGGCTACCCGAACACAACCCCAAGAACGTCACCAATAACACAGCACTATACATCGGCACCTACAACGTCGAAACGCTCAGTACAGCAAAAAAGAGCTCACCCGATTCTTTCAACTCAAAATGAAAACAGATATGAACTTCTCACAGAACCAGAAGAGAACAACGACACCAACATCAACGAGCTCTACAACAGAATAACAATCCCTCTGATTGAAGTTGCCAATATGTTTAAGCCTATGAACAAATAAGCCATCAATACACTCTCAGAAGAAACAAGGAAAAACAAGAGAACTGCAGAAATCTCAAACCACAAACAACAACGAAATACAGGATTGACGCAACCTGACTAAACAAAACCATCTCAAGAACAGAGAGAATATAGCAGAAGATACACAACGACAGTTGTAATATTATGGAGGGACTTAATTAGAATGTTAATATTTCTTTAGTAATATAATCCTTTTAATAAAATGTTAAATACATGTCTGTGTGTAATATTATTATGGGTGGTTATAAACCAGATATCTACGGGTTGTATGAACATGTAGGCGTGAACATGTGTGTATATATGGGTGTGTGTGATTTTATCTATGTGTAGCGTGTCTTCCAAGGATACGGTTTGTTACCAGGCAAGTGGAAATAACCAACAAAAAAGCAACTGCCTTAGACTTTGAAAACGGATTGCATGGCTGTACGCATATGCACACAAGTGCACCAGTAGATAATGTTACAGTCATTGCAAAACTGCTGCTAACATGTAGGGGTTTCAGAACTATCAACAGAACCACAGGTAGAAGACAAATAACTAACGTATTTGAAGAAAATGGAGACATAACGACTAACTTTCATACGGGCTCAAAAGTTCTACAAGACCCCCTATCCCTCCAAGCAAGGGCAATAGAACAGAAAGTAAGATGTACAAGACACAGGCCACCAATTCTAAGACCTTCCAGAAGTTACCTCGCGATCAAACAGTCCCAAAAAGGAAAGGCACCTGGACCAGATAACATCACCATCGAACTACTCAAAAAGGCTGGTACGGTCATCATTAGGAAACTAGTTCAAATATTCAACGAATGCCTCAAACAGTGAAAGTAAAAAGCTGATTCTTTCCCCAAAACTAAGATGTCTTTGTTTCGCTTCTTAGTCAATCAACACAGGGATGAGATGTTCGGTCAAGTAGGTCAAAACGTTTCTTTTACTCTGGACACCACTTCTGTGACCGGCTAACTGCTATCGTAAACTAAGGCAACTATTTTCCGATAGTATCTCACCATTCCTACATCACTTGGTACCCTCTTTCTGTCACTTAGTTGGTCGCCCCCACGCTTTCCTTTGTGCTACTAGCTGTAAACCAGATAAGCAATTTCTATTTCAGAATCGTACATTCGTTTAAACTTAAAATTCATACCCACAACTAACTTAACATGTGGCCCTATCTGTTATGTTACACACATTCATATAACTCTTTTTCAGAAATGTATATGGTTTCAAAATATAAAACTGTTTCTATACATAGCATCCCTCCTCTGTACGAATTAATTGTTTATTTTCAAGCTATTGAATTCAAACGCACATACACACTATCTCTCTCTCCCTCTCTCTCTCTCTCTCTCTCTCTCGTCAGAACTTCGAAAACAGAAATACATGAACATGGAAATAAAATGTAAGAACAAACAAGAAGAAAAGAAATCACAACATAAAAAAACTGCGGGTTCAATTCCCCATAACATTTAACATTTTCCCTAATGCATATTTGAGGATCCATTCATTCGCAGGTGCAAGCTCCTTCTATGTGCCTGTCAAAATTCCACGACAACCCCTGTGCACATCCTGCAATTAATTCCATCGTTTTCGAGGCCTTCTGGCCACAATTGCACTTTTTGGTAGAATTATTTCAAACCTCCATTTCCGTAAACTGTTTTTCGACCAAGCCTCTTTTCGCCTGAAATCCATTGACAAATAACATTTAAAATCTACTTATCACAACGGATCCTTTGTGCGCAGTGTAATAAAAGGTCATACCTGAAAAGCTCTCCGAGGCAATCTGTTGCCTTATCCTCGACGCATAATTTAGAACCTGATCATCGCGAAATAAGTCGCGTCGAACTCAATTCGAACTTCGAAAAAAACAAACATTTCAAACCCCCCAAATTCAAAATGAATACTAGTACATGTGTTGTATAGTGGGGTGTCCTGGACTTGGACAGAAGGGAAACTCGAAGACTTGCTTATAAACATATCTGGACATATTTCTATTACACAACATACATCTGTGTCGGCCGGAGAGTGAAGAGTGGGTGAGAGATTATAAGGAGAACCGCCAGTCTGTCCCCAACAGGGACAGCAGTATCAGGCCTTACGGCTACGCTGATGCCTGTCTCTTCTTTGAGTGTCCGCCCTCGTTCGCTGTTCGGGTCTGCTTTATAGGTGTCTCTACGCGTTGTCAATCACCGGTTCCAATGTCCTGTTTTGGAAACTGACAATATACCCATCTCCTAAGATGATCGAGGTCACTTATATTTCCGCACAGGTGTTTGACCCCGGGATAACATTTAGATATCATAACACATGGCACATAAAAATTACCCATCCGCGAAAGAAAATCAGATCCAGCATGATACTATACCCGAGAAAATGTGTCAATACGTAACATACAATAAAAGAAAAAGTTCTTCTCTTCACATTGAATCGAAAGAATAGTCCACAACTAAAAGAATAAGCCCGTCTTCACTCACAGTATCCTTTTTTGAAAGTTCAGCGATCTGTCCTGAATTTTCTTTTTTCGTTTTTGTATTACAGACATTTCTTTTTACATCTTTTTACATCCTTTTGCTTTTATTTTCTTTGACAGACAGAAACACGCAAACATACTTCACTGACCATTTTTCGCTTAGTGGATTGATCGAACTGATCATTTAAAATGTAATTTTCTTGTGTTCTGACCTGTTGTATTTTCTTGCTGTGATCGCGATTCTTTTGAACTTGGTTGTCTTTGTTTTTCTTCTTCCTCTTTCTGCGTTGAATTTCGTTCCCTAGTGGTGTTGATTCAGGGTCCGACGTTGTGTGTGGTTGCCGCTTTCTCGGTTCCCTCCATCTTAATGAAATAATTTCATTTTTCTTCGTCTTGACTATACTTTTCCTGAGTGACTTGGCGGATTTTTTCTTTAGATTAATAGCGGAGATTATTCCACTTTCAAAGACTCCGAGAGCCACAGGAGTGGGGCGCCTTAATTATGGTCCAGTCCCGGAAAACTGAACTGTCTCTCGTCACTGCTAGGCAAAAGACTGATTTTCACCAAGAACTAAGACTTCTTTGCTTCGCTTCTCAGCCAATCAAAACAGAGATGGGATGTTTCGGTCAAGTAGGTCAAAACGTTTCCTTTTCTCTGGACATCATTTCTGTGGCAGGCTAACTGATATCGTACACTAAGGGAACCATTTTCCGATACTACCTCACCATTCCTACATCCACCCGTTTAAAATTCATACCTACAACTAACTTAATAACTGACCCTATTATATAACAGGAACACTGCAATCATCATACTACTATATAAAAAGGGTAACCCAGAAGATCTAAATAACAAAACACCAATTAGCCTACTCAATTGCAAGTACAAACTAATCACCAAATTGCTAGATGGAAACCAACCAGGGGGAACAGGCTGTCTTCACAAGGAATTAATCGACCACTGAAGATCACCATTCGGCGAATCAATTAAAAGAGAAAGCAGCGGAATGCCACTCGCAGTACAATTTATTGACTTCAACAAGGCCTTCGACTCAGTGGGAATCCCCAAAGTCATCGATTCAATCATACAACAAGGAGTAGATCCCGTATATGTCAGTGTTCTGCGACATATCTACCATATTAACAGTTCCTTTATCAGGCTATATAAAGACTGGGAACCCTTACAGCTCGGAAAAGGCGTAAGACAAAGCGACACCAGCTCACCCAAACCATTCACAGCCTTGAAATGATCTTACTAATTTTAGACTGGACAAATAAAGGAATCAGAATTGATGGCTAATACCTAAGTAAGCTCAGATTTACTGACGACAGGAACTCCAGATAATGTTAGACGAACTTAATGAAGAAAGCGAGAAAGTAGGAATTCACGTGAACTTCAGCAAAACCAATGTCATATGCAACAAATATGTTAATAACAAAGACACAATGATAAAAAAAACGCAGGGCTAAGGAAAGTAGACCACTACATCTACATGGGACAAAGAATCTCCATGGAATCCTCAAAAGAAGAAGAAATCAAACGAAGAATCTCCCTAGGTTGGTAAGCTATCGACAGAGCAAGCTCAACATTCAAGAACACACATATCCCATTAGTTTTGAAAAGAAGGGTCTACAATAGATTCGTCCTCCCAATAGTCACATATTGGCCAAGGAACTGGCTCTCAAACTAAGAACCATGCAACGTGCACAAGAAAGGATCATGTTTAATATTACATGGAGAGAACACAAGACAGCACTGGTTATTAGAGATAAAGAGGAGTCGGAGATATCATGAAATCTATTAGAAATCTCAAATGGCAACGGCGAGGGCATGTCGCAAGAGTGTCAGACAACCGCTGGACATCACAACTCACAACGTACATGGCCGGGGATCATATGCGAAATTGTGGCCGGCAAAAATAAGATAGTGTGACGATTTAGACAAGTTCAGGAGATATTGAAGCCGTGACGACCACGATTGAAGAACGTGTAGATAGCCTGTCCTGGCGATCCCGTTAATCTTCCTAGGGAGGAGACTGATCGCTACACTACACCCAATAACGCAAACCAACCGGCTCGCCCCTTCCCACATAACCCTCTTACTTGCGTCGCCGTGAGCGACAAGAAATGAAAGAATTCTCTTTTGGACAAAGGTCTAAAAATCTTTCTTTCGACACATACATATACCATATGATATATGTAACATTGCCCATTTGTTGTCCTCTATATATTCTTTCTCACTGTTATTCTTCCCTGCATACGTAATACCCATTTACACATGGGTCTACGCATTCAGCGCACCACACTCTTCCTGTTTATGGCAATAAAACGGCCATAATCACAGTCACTGAATTCTCTCATCATTTTGACTAAGATAAAATTGTACTGTCTATTAGCGGCAGACAACACTATTTTAACGTTGACCCAATCCTCTCTCTCACACACACACGCACACAAACATACACACACACATGCGCACACACACACGCGCACACACACACACACACATGTAGCCATTGCATACCATTTTTTATTAAACCTTACCTATCATATTATTTCTTTTTACTTATAATCTACGTCTTAGCACCCGTATTCTCTCTTTCTGAGAAAAAACAATCACATCATAAACTACCGTTATTTCTTATATGAGGCTTTGTTTCTCTTTATCTCTCATACCATTTTATCTTTTAAAAACACTTTCTTATTGGCACATAGTCACACCCACAGACAGTTAATGTACAAAAGAACATTACTTCTAAGGCTGACGCACGCAAAAACATTTTATTTCAATGTCTTGTTCCTTGCAGACAGGTTATTTGGTTGAAGGTCTGACGTATCCGGAGTCTAAGTCGAGATGACAGCCCAAATTAGCCAATGTTTTACTTAATAGAATAAGTGGTTAGTTGTGCATTAATATCTTCAGTGGACATTAACCCTCCAGGTCCGTTGTCAACATGAGTCATGTGAAAAGCTAAGTATTTTATAAGGTGTCTCTAAAATACTGCAGGGGATTTAGACAAAAGTAACTGTACTTACTATTGTGTAAATTGCCGTTTTTTTGTGTAACTTAGCTCTGACGTATTTGATATATATATTGCCTCTGTATCAGAGGAAACGTAAACAGTCCCCGGTTTTTTTCCACTATTTTAATATGTCGCTACAGTTAATGCAACATGTATCCGATACATTTGCAAAATTGCATTGTAACATTCTTAGGCAGCTTCAAGATTGTCTGAATTTTACCAAAGAATAACGAATAAGAATATATTGAAACAAGAGTCAGAAATCTATGGTCATTTTTGAAGACATGTAAGTATGTTAGAATTACCTTTTTTTTAAATGTATCGGATACATTTTGCGCTCACTGTATGTAGATATTTCTTTGAGATCGTATAGCGGAACATATGCATTGATATCAGCGAAGGTCTTCGTCTCTTTCTAACTACCTACGTATAATCCATACTTACCTGGCACATCTTTACACGGCGAAATTTATAAAGTAAAGTAAACTTTACTCAGAATGGAATTCCAATGATATACAATATGCCCATATTTGATGAATTTCTGTCTGACTAGGGCACCGCATAGATATTTTTTGCAACTGATCTGGAATGTCTACCCAATATATTCTTACTCACTGAAGGTCCATCTAGCATGTCCAATTGGATTCATACGGGGCTCTATTACAGCGCCAAGACTAGTAGAAGAATTAGTATGTGTGACGTAGCTGTACAACCGAGAGTCATTAATGAAGTCAAATGCACTCAAAGATAATCATCATACTCCCAACAGTGAATTAATCTCCTACCCGATTCCATCTCGAAATTGGGTGCACCCCCCTCTCTCTCTCTCTCTCTCTCTCTCTCTCTCTCTCTCTCTCTCTTTCTCTTTCTCTCTCTCTCTCTCTCTCTCTCTCTCTCTCTCTGGTGGAATGGGGGTATGTGCGGGGCACGGCGGCTACTTCTCAATATCTAGTGTTGTTGTATGTTCAATCTCTACCAATTTATTATTAGCTACTACCAGGGATACCTGGCGTTGCCCGGTGGGAAAATAACTGAAAATATAATCAAACAGGAAAAGTACATAAGTGCTTCTTCCATTGGATGCCAGTATGAAAAGGTTGTCCGGGGATCCAACCCTAGAACAACCAAATTGTCCTTGGGAAAAGCATGGATGTGTCAGGTAAAGGCCAGCGATCATGAGAGTTTGTCCATGTGCCCTGTTAAAATTTATGATTTTTGTCTGAAAGCGTTCCTCTTGGTTACCATACTTGATACAATCAAAAGAAGAAAACAATCAATTCTTTAGCCTCTAACGTTATTTTGTTTTGCTCCCAAAAGCTATTTTAAGCTAGAATTAATCTGAGCTGGCCTATAATGATCTTGGGGGCAGCAACACTTACCCTATCATGATTCCTTCTGGCTAGGTTAACCCCACTTACTAAATTACCTCCATGAATATTATTGTTTGGCTGCAAAATGTCCCAAAAATGTTAGTATAATCTAAAACTGACCTCTGGGACGATTCTGCGTAAAAGAATGGTCGCAATTTACCACCTACCCAATTGTTTTGACCCTATCAGCTCGACCATTAGTGAGATAAAACAAAGTTTCTACTTCATAATAAACTTAATATTATTGCTTTAGTTGGCCGTGTAAAGATGAACCTCGAATGACCTCTGATGGCACACTCACATGAAGAATTAACCACTGTGCCAAATGTCAGTTTCATAGGTGTAAAACTGTGATCAAAAACTCTGCTAAGAATGTCTAAAAATGATCTCAGTTGATCTTGCATGACTACTGGGGTGAAATTCGCATTGCCTATGATCTTTGCCATGAAAGAACATATGCCAGATTTCGGTTCCAAAGGGATAATTGGGTAGAAATCAGCAGAGATGATCACTAGTGTCCTTGAATGAGCTCAACGGTCGGTCTTTCATGTTTCGTAATGCAGACACTACTTCGTATTCTGTTATGCCTGCGATATCACTACTATCTATAGGTTTATTAATTAGTGGTATTTATATTTGTGAAGCGTACAAACTTTCATAGTATTCTTGAGTTACTTTTAACAATTTGTCCCCATGTTTGATAACTTTCCCATTTCTATCCTTTAGTGCAAGCATATGTTGCTTGCCGGTATGATCTGTGGATCTGGCGTGTTTTAAACTCTGCCCCTATCTGATAGCCTGTACTAGCATTTCTCTATCTCTATCTATATTTTATTTGGGAATTTCTTCTTCTTAATACTTATTTAATTCCTTTCAGTTTTAAAGATAGATTTAGTTCTCCACGCTACCATTCTGTGGTCGTTTCCTATGTCTACTTTGTTTATAACGGTAAACGTCTTCAATGTTATTGATCTCATCAACTATTATGAAGTCAATGTTATGTTTTTGTTATACCATTCGGGCTTTTCTAAGTCCACTTACGGCCTTCTCGTTTTTGAAAGAATGCATTGGAATCTTTAATCCGTATCCGTGTGAAATTTAAGAGCATGTCACCTCTCTCGTTTCTCTGGCATATTCCATATTTTCCTAAACTAGATTTCCCAATATTTTCTTTACCTATTTTTGCATTAAAATCTCCGATGAGTATTGTGTCTTCTATCGGTCCATTATCTTACTGATGTCGCCATAGAATTCCTTAATCTCCTGGTCAGAACTACTCGAAGTTGGCGCATATACCTGGATTGCCGTTAGTTTGTATCTTTTGCTTAGTCTAACTATTATCCAAGCTATTTTGTCGTGCTGTGAAAACTTATAACATTGCCTGCGATGTTACTATTGACTAAAAAATCGTACGCCATTGAGTTTGTTCTCCTCTCTCCCTTTATAAAAGAATAGATGGCTACTTACTTTAAGCTTTAGAAGGTTTTCTCCTTTTCTGTGGGTTTCACTTATAACTACGATGTGCCAGTTGATGTTATCTAATTCCAGTTATCTAGTCCATAGTCTTCAGCTATGTGCATATAATCGCACACTCATGCACGTATACAGTGAGTGCAAAAGTATCCGAAACATTATACATCTTCAAAATAAACAGAAATCGTATTTCTGATTTTTCTACTTGACACTACAATGTTCAATTGTGATTCAATATATTTGAAAACTTTGTTAGAAACCATAAATCATAACTGTCAATATCTACATAGTGAACATCAACATAGGTTCCTTCCGTTT
>VCCN01001973.1:2035084-2045453 GCA_006491835.1 Architeuthis dux
TACATACATGCATAAATAGATAGATAGAGGAAGACGCTTATTGTGATTACTTTAAATACAGTGTTTGGGATAACCATAATTGTTTGATAACATTATCCGAGATTATAATCAGTGCCTTCCTCAGTTCTATCGTCAATTTACACACCTTCAACAAATATCGATGCAGTTGTGTTGCGTAAATTTCGATATTTTTACTTTTTGCAAAAACAAGAAGGTTCAAACCCTACACGATTGAGGAAGCTGGGGAATAAACTGATCAAAATATCCACATACCCGGGGTAGATATCCGGGGATGTGTATGTGTAGTTCTATGTGAGAAACTATAAAGCACTCAGAGAGCGCATACCTCTACCAACGCCGTATATTAACTAAAAACTGAATGAAAATAAATTATTTAAAAAAAAGAACAGGGGAGAGAACGCATTTTTTTCTCTTTTCACGTAGAATAATAAACATATCTATCAATCAAAAAAAAAAAATGTTGGATTCACCCCAAAATATAACCACCCCTTTCTTAGCCTGTGGCTCACCCTTCCACGAAATGTAATTGAAATTCAATTGGGAACTTTTGGAGATATCGTGTGGACAGACATGGGCGAATACATAAATGTATGGAAAAAAAATGGAAAATATATCACAATCGAAAACAAACTCTGAAAATTCAATCACTTTCTCTTCATTCCACGGCACACCCTTCCACAAGATTTCATTGAAATTAATTGAGAACATTTGGTGATATCGTGTGGACAGACAGAAAGATAGAAAGACGGACAGACACGAGAGAATACATTTACCTCCTCGGCTTCGTTGGCAGGGGTCAATTAAACAACTCGATGGCTAATTTATTGAAGCGATCAAATGGCAGATTTTAATCTAATCCCACAGGTACACATGCATACCTAACCCCACAGGTACACACGCACACCTAATCCACCAGGTACACACGCATACATGAGCAAACGCACACTCACTGTTTCACCAGACAGTGTATGAGATCCAGCCGAGTGCTACGCGACATCGCATAGAAACCATTCTGCTCTTTGAAATTATATTAACCCTTCATAACCCAAATCTACTGAAATCTACACTGCAGGAAAGTACGTTTTCAAAATTATATACGGAAACATAAGCAAACTGTCGCATCAACCATTAGGCTGAGTAGTCGTATGGGAACTCTTTTGTTTGCGGGGAAAGCAGAAGGCGGAAGGCTGGATTTGCCCGGAATTTTATACGGTTTTGCCTGAATTCGGGAGACACTTGTCCCCTCCGCCCCTTGGCTCGTACGCCTATGCTTAAACCTAAGGGTGCAAAAGTGGAAATGGGGCGACGAGAGCAAAATCATGTTTTTAATAAATGTACAAAAATGGTTTTATTGACTGTACACGTGAGTTTTTGTGGTTGATATTCCAATACGTTTGCACATACATTATACACGTAGTACGTTATACACGTAGTACGTTATACACAGCACCGCGATATAAGTTATTTAACGTCACTTTATACCATTCAACGAAGAATGGGGCGAGGGGGGCAAGGGCTCAGCTTGGGGGCGCGGGTGGGAGATAATTCGTCAAAGTGTCACACATGTAGGTGCAGTATCAGAGATGCAATCACACCACGCATTGATAATGCGTTTGTGTGTGTATGTGTTTTTGTATATGCGTATGTGCTGCGTTTGTGTTATAACACAGGCACGACTGTAAACGATTTAACACGCGAAATATTTTTCAAAAATAATATTAAAAAATCTAAATAAGTAATTTATGTAGATGTGCACACAGGCACTCCTGACAAACATATGCATATTCGCTTACATACAGTGAGTGCAAAAGTATCCGATACATCGCAAAATGTTCATTTTAACATACTGATATAGCTTCGAAATTGACAGAGTTTAGACCAAAGATTAATGCTAATAACAAAGACATAACAATATAAAAAAGGATTAAACATTGAAAAGTTATGTACTAAAATCAGAAATCATTAGTCCAAATTTTGTCAATTTTGAAGCTGTATGAGTATATTAAAATTAACTTTTTTTGCAATGTATCGGATACTTCTTGCACTCACTGTATATACCTGTACACACATACTATATATTTTTTTTCAGAAGTAAACACAAAAGCTCATACAGAATAAATAATGATTAAAAGAAATTAAGAAATAATTATTTCTAAAAAGATACAACCGGAGAATTAGACTGTTTAAGACAAAAAACAAAACTCTCTTTTTTTCAATTCTTTCTTAACAATGAGACAATATTATCCATCACATTCCTTACCTTTTCGGGGGTAATTTTTTTATACAAAGGTATCCTTCTTTCTCCAGTGTTGTATCGCCTTTTAATTTTTTTTTCTTCTTTGCTTTCTGTTTTTCTTTATAATTTTTTATCCTTTTTTGTTTTCTTTATTTTCACAGTAACTTTCTTTTTTTTTTTTTTTTTAGCTTAGTGGTGTCCGGCGTGGTAAATATTCCTCATGACTGTCAACCATATATCCGAACGAGGCTAACATCCAAATATTAGAAGTATATTTTGATTGTTGTTGCTATTATATCAGCGCATACAGAAGATACACCAAGGCATCTATAAGTCGCTACTTTGTTTTATACACATAAAAAAAGCATATGATTATCTGCAGGAAATATTCAAAAGAGGAAATATAACATCTTTATACATATAGATCTTTATACATATAGATTGTTATATACACTGGTGAACTGCGTATTCCTGGTTGAATGCGGTTATAACTTGGTAGATGTGATTGTGTTTTAGTTTTATTTATTTTCTGTTGCAAAAGCACTGGAATTAATATATATATGTGTGTATATGTATCTATGAGTGTGTATATTTAAAATTTGTATTCATAAGAACTTGTATGCATGTATTTTCATAAAGGTTCCAACATGTAAAAATCCAAGCATTGAGTATTCGTACGTATAAAATAATATATAAAAAAGTCTTATAATATTCTATATACAGGCAATCGGATAGTTAGAAATAAGTTTTATACATATGTATATATATATACATATATTTAAAACAACTTGTGGTGTCTAATGAAGTAGACCAGGTTTATATTATATTATTTCTTTATAAAATAAATTATAATTCCTCACTGGGTGCTATGTATGCACATATGACTGGATGACATGCACGCACATACAACATGTAGATAAGTAAGAATATATCTGTATGATATATGCAAGACGGAGGGGTTGGCAAGATTGACTGAAGGAGGGGGGAAACGATGTGTAGCTGTGTGTATTGAGGTGTTTATGTTGTGGGACTGTACTGATAAGCATGTGGGCAGAAAAGCGGCATCTGATATTTTAGAAAATAATTAATAATGTTTTTGTGTTCGAGGGAATAAATCTATAAGATTAAATTAGATTTAAATCTTAAATTATTCTGCTGCTCTTATTGTTTGGCCAAAGTTTTCAAATGCTTATATTCGTCCATCTATGTATGTATCAATGCTTACGATAGATATGACTATGTGTACACGTTTATATGTATTTGTGTGAGTGTGTTTGTGTGCGCGTCGGTGTGTGAGTGCGGGCTTTTCCCCCTTCTATTCTCCGGAAATATACGTATGTATGTATGTATGTATGCACGTACGTACGTATGTATCAATGCGTATGAGAGATATGCCTATGTATACATATGTATATATGTATATAGATATATATGTGTGTGAGTGTGATTGCGTACGCGTCGGTGTGTGAGTGCTTGCTTTTTTTTCTTTCTATTCTCCGGAAATGTACGTATGTATGTATGTATGTATGTATGTATCAATGCGTATGATATATATCGCTATGTATACATATGTATATATGTATATACATGTATATGTGTGTGAGTGTGTTTGTGTTTGTGTGCGTCGGTTGTGTGAGTGCTTGCTTTTTTTTCTTCTCTTCTACTTTCCGGATCAAAAAGATAATAAACTCAGAAATACAGAAACTGATGTTAGTTAGGCATTCCAACTGAGCCTTTCCTTGACTTCATAATGTTTCTCTCTCCGTGGGAAGACTTCCTATTGATTCCACCGAAGTTCTACCACGGAGGTAGGAGGTGGTCTGCTGGAACCGGTTGGACAGCTGATTCTAGGCTGTAGCACCACGTTCCGGTCAACAGCAGCAGCAGCAGCAGCCTAGGCAGCAGCATCAGCAGCCAGGCTTCCTCCAGTTGTGGTAGCAGCGGTGGCGGTGCCGACGACGACGACGACGGCCGAGGTGGCGGTAGAAGTGTCCGCATCGGATTCATCATTATCCTGGAAACGCATATTCCGCTCTACCGTCCATTCGGCTTCCTTAATCCATTGATTACGAAATGAAAATTCCACTGTCCATGATGTTTTGGCTCCTTTCGAAGATGACAACTACTGCAGCGACAGCAGCAACGACAGATGTTTATTTAGTGTTCCGTCCTGGGTTCGAACCCGGGACCAGTTTGATGAGCGCGCAGTCTGGTTTTCTCTACTAGACCAATTTACCAATCCGTTAATTTCCGAAAGGAAGATTCCACCGTCTCTGCTGTTTTCGACACCTCAGGCAGGTTTATTTAGCTACCCCTCCGTCAAGGGATCGAACTCGGGACCAGTTTGATGTGCGCTAAGTCTGATTTTCCAAAATGAAAATTCCACCGCCCATGCTGTTTTCGCTCCTTTCGAAGCTGAGAACTATTGTAGCGACAACTGTTTATTTAGCTACCCCTCCGTCAAGGGATCGAACTCGGGACCAGTTTGATGTGCGCAACTGTCTGTTTTTCACTACAGCTTCGAGAACACGAGATAATACAGACTACGGGAAACTCTCGCGGCCCATGTTATTTACAATCCAATGCGTGTAAAATCCGAGACTTAATAAGTTTTACCAATATCATTTCTTCCCGGAGTTGTTAAAGCCGTCGATTGTATTCATTAGTTTTACGGACAATCAAACTTGTTATTTTTTCTTGTTATTTTTGATGCTCACACGACGTTTCAGCCGATCCATTCTACGGCTTTCCTCAGGTGGACTATCCGTATGTAAAGAGAAGGACACTTTTTTTCTTCTTTCCGGTAGTGTCAAGTAACGGTAGCGAAACGAATGTTTTAATCAGTAACGCTTGTAACGCAAGTTACAGATGTTATTAATTTCTTTGTTAAAGCTGTCGGATTTAGTTCGTCTTTGAAAGCAGGTGTGCAGAGTTTAAGAATTGGGGGGAAAAAAAAAAAAAAGAAAAAAAAAACTTTTTATTGTCACTACTATCCTGTACTGGTAAAATCTCCGATATCCGGATACCGTGAGATATACCTTACCATTACATTCATGTAAACCACTATTGACACTACTTCTACCAGAACTCCAGCTGTGAGCGCTTAGAATGATTTACGGCGATTCACTGATTATTATCATTCTAGTCCGTAATAGAGCCATTTAGTACTTTTTCTCATTAGAGAAATCATCTGCGTTTCGACAGGTATTTCCTTGAATATTAACTTTTTCCCCTTTTCTTGCTCCTTTTTTTAAAACTAATAAGATTTGCCGTGTCGCAGATGAGCTGCGAATGCGGTGACCCTCCTCTAAGGTATTCCGTGAGAATTGGAGTTGCTCGAACTGCGGTTGTAGTAGTCTTGATAGTAGTTCTAAGAAAGAGGTAGTAGAGGTAATAGTTCTTCTTTGTAGTGGTTCCCGATGTCGCCGTCGCCGTCGCCGTCGCCGTCGCCGTCGTCTTCGCAATCGTGGTCGTCGTCGTCGCCGTCGTCGTAGTCGTAATAGGGAGAGTTTTCAAGGTAGGCTTGTTGCTGATGAAGCGACTTGTGACTGGTGGAGTTGAAATTACACGTGTGTTTTTTTGTTCTCTGCGTGTGTGTCGTGTGTCTGTGTGTTCGTGTCTCGGAGTTTTCTCGTTTCCGGGTCTCGGTCCTAAGAAGGGTGTGTGTTTGTGTGTGTGTACATTTCTAAGAATCGAATGAGGATTTTTGTATTAGATTTGCGATTATCGAAATGTATAAAGTTTTTGTGAAAAAACGTGTGTTTGTAGAAGAAATTAGTTTATATCTTGAACTAGCGAATCCCCGTGAAAAAAAGATTCACGGATATACAGGTTTCCCCCGCTATCCGAAAGTAGACCGCTGTCATTAAATCATTTTGTAAGCCGAAATGGCGTAAAGCGAATAAGCAATTACCATTAATTTATACGGGAAAAAAATTTCGAGCTGTCCCAAGGCCCAAAATGATTAGGATGGTATGCCCGGCTGAGTCACCGGAACTCGTGGTCGTGGGAGATACAGGAGACCGGGATGCGAAAGTGAGAGGAAAAGGGTGTGCGCTGACTCTATAAAGGCTCGCTGCAAATAAAAAGCTGAACAGTATCAGCAAACCTGTTAATTTTAAGTGGAAGGGTCCACGGTTACGAACAGAGAACCAAGAGCATAACACTGAAATGAGCATCAGCTAACAGATATGTATGTGAATGTTAGGACTTGAACTAGCGTTTTCCATGGAGAAATTGTGCTATAGCCCTTTTTTATAATTGTATTTAAAAACAGGTCTGGTTAGTCACTCAATAGAAACTGTCACTTGATCAACGTCTTTTGGCAGCATTCTGTGTTGGGGAAATTGGAAAATTGGGAAAAGGGGTGATCAATGAATAAGTTAATTCAATTGCCTTTTGCTGGGCAGTCATCACTAAAATGTCAGAATTTTCAAAGATTTTCAAAAATATTGAATGCTGCTAGACTCAAACTAAGGGAACAATTTAGCATGGACTTACATTACAAATTGAATCCCCGACTAAAAACCTATTCAGAGGAAGAATTTAAAAAAAAAATGTTTTTACTGGACACAATAGAGTGTAAATGTTGAAAATCTTAGCCCTTGCATTTGCGGATATTAAGTATGTTTAAACGTATTAAAAAAGTAAAAGCAACCATCGTAATTCGTTTTAGGAGTATTCATTGGTACGGCCTGTATGCGTGATACATACATAGCCAGCCGGACCAACTTGAAAACTGAAGAAACCTATGTTGACAGTTTCGGTTGGAGGTTTCTAATATATAGTATAAACTGTTTCACTAAATTTGATACAATTATTAAACGTATTTTAAAGTGCAATTAAAATGCATTGAAATATATCAAAGTTATAAAGTTAAATTAAACAATTATCTTAAATAAAACATTTCAAATTCATTTAATAAGTATATTTAAACGTATTAAAAAAGTAAAAGCAACCACCGTAATTCGTTTTAGGAGTATTGCACATCATCTGCGTAATAGGTTGTTACATAGTAAATGTCGTTTTGTTACGGCAAAGAGAATAATACCTAATGTGAAAGATTTAGTAATTTAATGTCATCACTTGCAGATTCAATATGAATAGAGATATAATTTATTATTATAACATTATTTGGCTACCCCAAAAGTTAGACTATTATTCAAGTACGATTTCAAATTGGTACAAAATGCTGCTCAAGCTGCTGATAACGTCAACAAAGCAATAGGAGTCAAAACTACCACAGTGCAAACTATTCAGCGTTGGTTCAATAGGTATGGGCCTAGAAATAAGGATACAAACCACGAGGGAGGTCAAAGCCTATTTTTACTGATGAAAGATTATCGGCAGCAATGTCCAACGATACCTGAACAACGGTTTTGAACACTTTCTGGAGACTTTAGTATTTCAACAGCAACCATATCAGGTCGACTCAAGGCAATAGAAGAGGTTGAAAAATTGGAAGATTTGGTCTCACATGAACTGAATAAAATGCACCATGACAGTGCCACAATCCCCCCTTAGCTGACTGTGTTTAAGCTTAGAGTATTTGGATAGGAAACATTGCAGCATCCTCCATATTCACCAAATGTCTCTCTTACAGATTATCATCTTTTCAAGCATTTTAAACTTCATATCCATAATAAAGGGTTCAATAAATAAAGAAGCCATGATCCGTGCTTTTAGTGTATATTTCTGACCACTAAACCAAGAGAATTTCATAGCGATGACATATTATTATTTGAGGATCGTTGGGAAAAGGTTATTGTTTCAAATATGTCATATTCTGATTAGATATTTAAAGATGTTGTTGTTTATATAACCATTTATCTTACTATAAAAACGACATTTCATATATAACAACGTTATATAAGTATGCATCTATAAGAATTGACTGCGTTTGCGTTTGCCTGCAAGATCTTCCTGAAAGCTACGAATAAAATAGTAATAGCACATACGCATTTGCTTGCACACATATATACTCACGTTTACCTACTATTCAAACTAGAAACATGGAATAAATCGATCCCCAATCTTGATCACAAAAATGTCCTCCCTAATAAATCTTATTAAAAAATACACCACATTTGCAGAGGCGTAGTTGAAGGGTGGCCCCAGCCCCTTATGGAGAGGCACCAAATGCTTTATGGACTATAGTTCATCTACTGCATTTCTACTGATAAGAACACGGATATATTTGCACATACATGAATTGCATAAACAATAATTCAGTCTCTGGGGTAGTTCTTTACTAATTAAGTGATAGTGCATGTCTAGTATTTATCACACATTTTCATTTTTCATCAAATCTCACGGGAGGGTCGACCCCAAGGAATCCCCTAGGCATCTATCTCTAGCTACGCCACTTGCACATTTGTAGTCAGAATTTTGAAGAGGATTTTCATTATTCCACGAATCGTTCGGACCGTTCTGGAGTTAATTCATAATTTTACGTTTCGACCGATATATATTCGATTTTCTTCGAATTTATGCTGCATCCGGCTTTACCAACCACAGGTGCGATTGGCGTAGCGGTAACGGCACGGACAATGAAATTGGCGACCCGTGTTCAAACTCTGGTCGAGGCTGTTTTATGTTCACTTTGCACTAATGCCCCTGGGAAAGGCATGGCTCCATCTCTTCTACCCCCAGCCATGGGTAAAATTGTGATCTCTAGCCTTGGGAGGGAACCAGTCTAGGAGAAGGACAACTCAGATTCCAAACCGTATGGCAGTTTTACGCCCAATTTGACGTCTTTCTGACAGCTCTTGTAGCCAAGCTGATGCCAGACGTATCGCGTTCTGCGAATGGTTTACGTGCGTATATGGTGGACTACCTCTCACTGCAACTCATCCAAGCTCCTTAATTGTTCGTATGGAGCTTTGGGAAACGCCCCCTAGTCATAATACTAGGTCCTTAGACACAGGGAAATGAGTCTTTTAAAAATGTATTTCTATTTTGTTGTTAAATGTCCGTCTTGTATAACGGCATAGTCGTTTGTAATTTTATTAGCCGTGGAGTAATAGTTATCTAGCTAGTCAATCTCACAGACCATTATTACAGTTGTGAGTTCGATCCGCACGGCGTGTCACAACCTAGTGATGTTTTGCCAGACTGAGCTAAGCTGAGTAAATACTTGTTTGTTGTCGTCATTTTTCAAATCAAGCTCAAAGTTTTTTTCATGTGTTCACGAATCTTGGCCAGTGGCTGTTACTATTGCGAAGATAAACATACGTTCTGGAGACATTTGAAGCACAGGTCCGGTTAGTCACGTGAACAATGTCTTTTGGCAGTTTGTCGTGTTGGGGGTGAACAATTAAAACATTTGAAAAGGGGATGATCAATAAATAAATTATTTATCTGACCTTCTGTTGGGCTGTTTTCAAAAAACATGCGTGAACGCAGCCGGACACAAACAAAGGGACCAATCTAGTATAAACTTACATTGTAAATAGAACCTCGCACTAAAAATCTGTTTGGAGGTAATTTTAGAAAAGAAATAAAACGTTTTTTCTAGACATACTAAGTAAATGTTTAAATCTCCAACCTTATAGATCCATGGGTGCGACCTGTAAGTGTGATACCTACATACATAGCCAGCCAGACCTACTTACAAACTGGAGAAACCTATGCTGACAGTTTGGGTTCAAGGTTTCTAATAAGCAACAGGGTAAGACTGAAGAGCAATTCGCCGAGACGTTTTGCTAAAAACAAAACGTTTTGCTAAAAACAAGACAGATGAGGATGCAATACGAATAATTCGTGGAACGTTCACATTTTGTTTACAGCAGTGATTCTGAAAGTGGGGGTCGTGGTGTTTGGAGGCAAGTGGGGCAATTAGAATATATTAGATGGCAATTCGGAATGTGGGTGTGAAGAGCGAAACGCGTTTCGTGTCTCAAAACTGAGTCGTACAAAAAAGTAGAAACCCACTAGATGTCAAAAAACGGGGAAAAACGGTGCAGTCTCTTGTGAAAAAATAGTTCTGAATCCGAAATTAATTACTGAAGCACGGCCCTTAGCGAGAAATCCGGCACTGCTTTTCATTTATGGGTGCAAGCACGTTTTTGTTCCTGAATTATAGATGAACTAGTTAATCTCCGGTGGGGGGGG
>VCCN01001973.1:2074910-2091408 GCA_006491835.1 Architeuthis dux
GGGGCAGCCCAACCAAAATTGGCATGAACACTCAATGGCGCTAGGGGAAGATTTTAAGGTGACACAATTTGGGATTTTTAGGAAACACATTTTTTTGTGATTTCTGCGTTCGCGCTCCCCCCGATATAATACTAACAATTTGATTCACCCAACCGAATTTGATATTTACTCAATGAATCTAGTGTTATGATGTACTACCACGAGAAGGTAATTTCCAGGTCAACACCTGTGCGGGTGTGGAAGTGACCCGGTCACCTTAGCATATGCGTAGCTGTCCAAAAACAGGATGTGGAAACCGGAAACGACACCAGCGTGGGCGTTCGAAAACTCTATAAAGCACAGAGCCGAAGAGGAAGCAGAAGAGACAGAAAAACTCGGAACTCAGGACCCAAGCAGAGACAGGCAGGCCGCCCAGGACTGGAAATGCACAAGGCCGAGTTCCCCTGTTGTTAACAGTCTCCCGACACCCTTATCTCTCTCCCACTCTTCATTCTCTGGCCGACAAAATGTAACTTAAGAAATAAAAAGATGTCTCATATTTTTACAAACATGTTTTTCGAGTCATCCTTTTTGATTGTCCAAGTACACGATTTTCCTCCCGAGGACGAAGGAACTATACAACACACGGGGAAGTTTTTAAGGTAAAACCTTTTAGATTCTTTAAAGGAATTAAAAAAGAAAATGTTATCCCTCCCCCAATATTAAATTATATGTGATCCAAGAGTTCATCGTGGTTATGCTTTAAAAAATAAATGTATGATTCAATAAATACATAGTTCAAATCCACTATATCTCTTATCTCAGGTAAGAGCAAGCAGAATACTATTATAGGTTATATCTAATTTAGGCCATCCGCATTAACTAGTCGAAAAAATCGGCCTACGGGCGGATTTTCAGCTAATGGATATATAAACGGCAATATAAAATGATCAATGGTGTTATCATGTTCTATAATTCACTGGATGGTTCTCCAAACAGCTCAAGTGGGATCCAGTCTTTTTAATGTTACAAAGGCTGCACATTGACCTCACTATCATTTGTAGTGCTGCATGTTTTATTGTTTTTATCTTCTCTAGATTGGCTATTGTTTATAACTTTACGGTGAAGGAACATAGGATTGTTATCAGTGCCCAAATAGTGATGAATATTATTTCCTGTCTTATATTACACGTCTGTTTCTGCTCTTCGTCAAAATCCTAACATTTTCCATGTAAATATTGTGTTTTAGACGTTTTGCACAATGTTGCCGTTGCTATGTTTTTAAAGTTTTTAACTATAAATGAGTGCAAAGATTATCCGATAATTTCAAAAGATGTATTCTAACGCACGTATATACCTTCAAAATTGACTGAATTTTGACCAAAGATTACTGATTTTTGTACATTACTTTTCAATGAACATTCACTTATACTTTTCATGGTCCAAATTCTCTCAATTTTAAAGAACTAAATATAGAAACAAATAGAGACTGTATTAAAACATTACTTTTTTAAATACGAATTGATAAAACGCAAAAGAATAGTGAATAGCGTATATCTATTTAAAATAGATCAATTCTATTCGTAAAATATTTTTTGCGAAAAGCACCAGGAGGTGTGACTATTTCTATAGAGATTAAAACAAAACTTCCGTTACATAAATTATTCTTTAAAAAATGATTTTCAAATATTTTTGCGACCGCCAATAATCTTTACGTGACCCCCCCCCACCCGAGAGGTCCCGCGCCCCACTTTGAGAAACCCTGATATAAACAATAATCCATTGGAATGGTTCCCAAAACAGTTGAAGTGGGATACAGACTTGTTAATGTTACGATGGCTTTCACAGTGACCTCACTATCTTCTCTAGATTTCCTATTTTCTTTTAAAACTTTACGGTGAAGGAACATAGAATCGTTATCAGTACCAGAATAGTGATGAATAGTATTGCCTGTCTTATATTACACGTCTGCTACTGCTCTTAGTCGAAATCCTACCATTTTCCATGTAAATATGCCGTTTTAAACGTTTACACAATTTTACCTTGCTATTTGTAATTCATGTGTTCATTGACTTATTGTTGCTCGCAACCAGGCCAGTCATATGATTCAGCGGGGCACAGGGAGCTCCGGCTTGCGTTATTGAGCGTAGTGTAGAGGTCGGTCTCCTCCTTGGTAGGATTAACGGGATCACTACGGGAGGCTCTCTACATGCTCCACAGCTGCTTACAGTACCTGGTATACCCAGTTGGTCACCCATCTAGGAACTGGCCAGTCTCGACGTTGCTTAACGTAATCGTACGCGAACCGACGTATCCAACACAGTTTGGGCGTAACCATTTTTACTATAAAACAACTACAGCAAAGAAATCATTGTTACAATATGCAAGCTGTCGGACTGTCTGTGACAACATACATAAAGAGAGGAAGGTGGTATTCTGAACATATGGACACAAAATACCCTTCTGCTGTGTATGTGTACGTGTGTTCGTTAGGCTACTGAGTGTTGATAATATAACTACAACAACTACTACAGCTGCTACTGTTGTTGATGTGTCACTTTCGTTTTTCACCTAAAACGAATACAATAATTTTAGTTACCAATACATCACGTTAACTTTTCGAGTTACTGTGTAAACATTCTGACACAGACACAGACACAGCGTTAATTATATCGTTAGCAAAGAAACAGGCATTTACTAATACTAATTATAAAGAAAAAGAATACTTGTTCCCACAGACCACAGCATGAAAATCAAAGGAAAACAATACAGTTAGAGAAATACCTGCTCTGGAATATGAGTGTGCGGTTATATCCATACTAATTAGAGCATTAGGAACCTTCCCAAATATAATAAGCGATATTGGAGGATCCTTAAATTAGAGAAAAGATTTAATCTGTCAAGTCCATAGTGATGTGGTCAGCTAACGTGCTGATGAATGTGCTGGGGATTTGTCGAATTGCTATAATTGATCACCAGCTACGTGCAGCAGAGAACTGGTGTGAAGATACAGGCTTATGAATAATAATCGAATTGATAGATTGACGGCAAAGACCTCAATGATGATGCACAAGACCCTTTATCAGTTGAGCTTAACCTCTTTTCACTCCATACCCCATCTCAACAGCTAAAAAAAAGATGTTCCCTTTACTATAATAAAACACATTTGGTGTTAAAAAAGTATAATAATTACTTTAAATTCAGAAATTTACCAAAATGTTCAGTTTTAAATTAAGGAGAACATATCTGTAAAGAAAAAATATACTTTGGAAAAAAATTATTGATATATAAACTACTAAAGAGCAATTACTAAATGTTGTGAACTTTAGTAATAACAACGCAATTATATCATCGCTTTCATACCTCGCAAAGTGTATGAGCTAAGCATTAGTAACAATGGAATCCATAGTAAAAGTATGTATTGTGAAATTAGGAAGCAATAGTAATGTATAATTAGGAATAAATAGGTTGAGCCTCAACACGACTCAGTTTTGAGTCACGGAACGCTTTCGACTCTTCCCAACCAAATTCCAAATTGCCCCTCGATATAATAAAAGTACACGTGTTATGATATACTGCCACGGGGGGTAATTTCCGGACCAACACCTGGGCGGAAGTGGAAGTGACACTGGGGACACCAGGAAATATGCATGTGCGTGGGTGTTTCAGCGTTGGCGTTTAAACCCGATAACAGGAGAAAGACACCTAACAGCAAGAACTCCAAACGACATGGCATTGAATTCAAACACAGCAGGTGTAAAACAGGAGGTTGACAGAACTCCAGAGGCCGCTGGTGACGAAATCCGGAAATAACACACCGGCGTGGTCGAAAACAGACAGAGCCGAGCCGAGAAAGCACGAAGTACAGATCGAGTTTTCCCTGTTACACCGGACCGTTTTCCCTGCAACATCACTCGTTATCTCTCTCCGACTCTGTGTATTTCACCAGTGGTGTACGTAACGGAATAAAACATATATATGATACCGAGGAACACCGATTTCCAGTCTTCTTTCTTTCCTGGACACAACGGATTTCCCCTGCCTATATAACACACGTTCTGAATCAGTGCTCTACACCCTCGGAATGACACAAGCATAAACACATGAAAAAGAAGGAAAGAGGTAGAGCATTCATCGACAATCGAGGACAGTGTCCAAAAGGGATTTGCACAATACGCCCAACAATGCGGTAAAATAGTTGGAAACCGCTCGAAACATTGCAACAAGATATAAAAGGATGCCAAACACGGGAACAGTGACGATCTCAATAAAGAAAGAAGCAAGGCCGACCCTACATACTGGCAACACCGGCAGTCGTCCAGGGCGCTAAGTGCTAGGGGGCGCCCGTCATATTTCTGAGACAGTAGAACTTTACAAATACAAATGGAACAATGGGAACATGAATAAATTAAACGGAATAAAAACAGTCAAAATAAGAAAATTCACTGATATGATGTCAGGTTTTTCTGAAATATCTGACAGTTAAATACTTTATGTTGTAGTGAAACTAAGATAAACAATTGGCAAAGTAAATTATCGTGACCAAACACAAATGAATAAATAAATAAGAAAATATGATGCTTTATGGGCACCAAAGTTCAGCTAGCCTGGGGCGCCAGGAACCGTAGGGCCGTCCCTGGAAAGTAGGATGTGAAAAAATCTCCACGGATAATTTAAAAGACTGATACTATCACAGTCGAACAATCATGAGCATTTTTACGCAGAGGAGACTTGAGGTGAGAAACAGAATCAGTGATTGTTGTTGTCCATAAAAAATGCATCAAAGCGAAAATGGACAAAACTGAGAGATTTCAAGTGCGTGTTGTGGAAGGGTGGGCCATAAGCTACAAAAGAAGGCAGGAAGTTTCGGAACACACTTATCTCCCCTATGACCTAGCTAGCTGTTCGTAGTCACAAAAATATCTGCAAAACCTTTCTGTCTGTTCCCACGATATCTCCAAAAGTTCTCAATGAATTTCAATGACCTTTTGTGAAAGAGTGTGCATTTTGGAGCTATCTGTCCACACCACAAAATCTCTTCAAAATCTCTCTGTCATTATACATCTACATTATCTACAAATATCAATGAATTTTAATGAATCTTTGTGGAAGGGTGGTCAATAGCCTACCAACATTTTGGAGCGGACCCCCCTACGATTATCTAGCCTACTTCCTCGCCAACTGTCGACAACCAGAAAATAGCCCTAAAAGCTATCTGTCTCTCCACACAATATCTCCAAATGTACTTAAGAGATTCTTTAGTGGAACCATGCACAATTGCCTCTCTACGTCATAGGGCCCTAAAAACTAAAGTACAAATGTGGCAACAAGTTACATTCAGTAAATTAACATGTAAAGATCAAAATAACATTGACAAATCAGAGTTGACAAATTTTACAAAGTAGGTTCAAAATCTGAACACACTTGGCTAAATGCATACATAAAAACAGATTTTGTTTTGATTTTCCAATGTATTTTTTTACCAGACTTTCCTGATGAAATGTATGCTCTAAAAGCGGGTGGTAGTCTGAAAGAGTTTGGGGAAACACTGGTGTAAATAAATGGTATTATCACAAACCTGTGGCTGTAGTAGGAAAAGTATAATATACACTGGGATTTTGAGATCCAGACCGACCATATCGTCCAAGTGAGAAGGCGGGATTTGAAAGATGCACATATATAGAGGACTTCACTGATTGTAGATGTGGCACTGCCAGCAGGTGTAGACAAAACAAAGCTTAAAACGGGAAAATACAAGGACCTTGTAGGAAGCTGAGAAAAATATAGAAATTGGAGGTTAGCGTCGCGTTTATAATACTAAGCACACTTGGAAGCGAACCAGAATCAATAGAATTGAGATTAGACCAATGACAGTTTCGTTGGAAAAGAATAACTTAGAAGAACAAACAGAATATTGGAAACATTACAACAGAAGAAGCTTAATCAAAGGAATAAATACCTGGGCATTTTCTTAAACTGGACAAGAGAAGAACTGATAATGCTGGACCAGAGAACAAGGCGGTTTATGACAATGCATCTCTTGCACATCGATAGAATATACAGTGAGTGCAAAAGTATCGGATATACTAAAGAAAAGTTCATTTTAACATACTTATACAACTTCAAAATTGACAGAATTTAGACCAAAGATTAAAACATACAGAAACCCCCCCCCCAAAAAAAAAATATTGAAGCAAAATTGAACATTGAAAATGTATATATACAAATCTTAAATCTTTGGTCCTAATTCTGTCAATTTTGAAGGTGTATACGAATATTAAAATCAATTTTTCTAATGTATCGGATACTTTTTGCACTAACTGTATATGTGAAAAGACGGAAGCAACGATTGATAGAAGACTAATTATAACAGCAGTAAAACTAACAGTAGTAAAACATTCCAGAAGGCAAATCCAAAATTGGGAATAAAGGAAAATGTACGGGCATATCAAATGTTATTTTTTATTTTGATGTCGGATTTGCAGATGAAACGGCATTGCGAAGAGGACATCTGAAGAAAGAAAATGAATCCCAATTAATTCCGGCACAGAACAGTTCCAATTACATACAGCAGTGGTTCCCAAACATTTTCGGATTCACGGTGCCCTTAGAGTATAAGGGGTTTTTCACGGCGCTCATGCCAGAAAATAGTGAACAATTGCATATATGTTCATGTGGTGAGGTTAGTTAGGTACACATTATGAATCATTTAATAGATTCAATCTTCAATGAGGCCGTGGAGAATCATATGCAGCTACTAGGTAGAGAGAATGTTACACACATTTCTAGAACAATCCAGAATGTAAACCTTGTTTATCGACCGAGTGCCATCCAGTGTTGAAACGGTGACCGGTGCATCAGCGCATTAACATTTTCGAATATCACAAGGCGCCCCTGGAATCTAACCGTGGCACACCGGAGAGTGCCGCGGTTCACACATTGGGAATCACTGATATAAAGTTCATCATGATCAGCCGTTATAAGTCCACTGCTGAACAAAGACCTTTCCCATTTCCGTCCATGACGACATAGATTGTGCTAACCACCGCCACGTCTTACCGGCGAACTTTACTATTTCATCCCTCCATCTTGTATCTGGTGTTTTCTTAGTTGAGAACCTATATTTGCCCGGCGCCGGTGTGAGCGAATGCTAAACGAGCGGCCTAAATCGTAAATGTTAATAAAGAAACGAAACTCCGTGCGGGGATCCACGTTTGAAGCTAACTTATACGCAGGTAATGCTCTACCGACTAAGCTAACGAAGGTCTCATGGTAAGCAGTCTTTTAATCCTACACTTGTTTGGCCCTCCATCTTGTTATTTTCTACTGCGTTTACTGGCCCATTGGCACCAATTGGTTAGCCTTTCCCCCCATCTATTGTCATCTCTTCTTGCAAGGTGGCCAGCCCATCTCCATTTTTGCAGCTTAATTATTTTAATAATATCCTTCACTCTAGGCCCCCCTCTGATCTATCTCTTAGAGTTATTCCTAGTATTGATCTTTCCATGGCTCTCTGTGCTATTCTAAGTTGGTTTGCAGCTCGTTTTGTTAATTTCAATGTTTGCATCCGTAGATCATGGCTGGTATTATACAAGCGTTGTATACTTTCCGCTTTAAGCACATTGGTAAGGTGCCCTTCAACATGTCTCATGTTCATACCAAATGCTTTCCAACCTATCGTTATTCGTCGTTTTATTTCGCTGTCATGGTCCTTCTCTAGATGTATTACCTGTCCTAGGTAGATGTATTCATCCACCTCTTCTAAAGCCTCTCCTTCTATCTTTATTGGTCTTTTGGGGGACTTTATCGTTGAACATTACTTTCGTCCTTGTCCTGTTCATCTTTAAGCCTACGTTTTTACTTTCCCTATTTAGATCAAACACATTGGCAGGGGTACTCTCCAAAATGTCACTATTCATACAAATGCTTTCCAACTCTCTCTTTATGCATCGTTTTATTTCGCTGTCATGATCTTTTTCTATCTTTTTGAAATGTCTATATAGCAAATGTAGATTGTATGGAAGTAGAGTTAAGGCTATTCATCATATAATAAGGGAATGCGGCAAGATGGCTCAAAAGGAGTACAAGAATAGTCATTTCTTATGAATATTCTTACTACTCTTGCTATGTAATTGAGGTTATAATAGCGTTAGGCGACCAACCGTGACAGACACTTAAATCATCCAATGAAACGAAAGCTCTTAAATTACTCTGATGCTTTAGAAATTTATTTAAATATTCAAAGACGATGATTTCTTTAATAAAAACAATTACCGGATGGGAAAAAAGGCGACCTTTAAACAAATGATCTTCATCAAAGGACAAAAACTGAGATATAAACATGTTAATAGTGTCTGGACCGATCATTGTGGCCCAGTGGTACAGTGCTCACCTCCGGTTCTGTAGGCCGTGGTTCAATCCACTGCCGAGTCGTACCGAAGACTTTAACAATGGCACTCAATGCCTCTCCGCTAAGCACTCACCGCAGGCACAAGGACCAGGATTGAGGGACCTCGCCACGAGGCTAAGAAGCTACGACCAAATCCCGTTGGATGCAACGGTTCTCGTAAGATCACCGAAGTTAAGCAACTTCGAGTCTGGTCAGTACCTAGATGGGTGACCATTGGTGAACACCAGGTGCAGTAAGCAGAATGAAGCTTCGACATTCCTGGCAAGTCGGAAATAAGTCTTACTATCAATTGCCTGTGTTTATACCCTCGATGAAGGTATAAGCGGAGAACGATGACACATACATACAATAGTGTCTGGAATAATAATCCAAGTGCTATTAGAATTTTAACAAGCTAAACTTCAAACCGGATATATATATATATATATTTATATATTTATTTTGAGGGCGTTTTTGTTAGTGTCCACCAAAAGCAAACCTCCACAATTAAAAAGAGTACGGAAGCCCAAAAAGAAAAACAAAATGTGTATGTTCCTTTTCTTTTCGACTAGGAACTCAATTCCTTGTGTTAATTTGATGTCAAATTTTAACCCCAATTTGATCTTGGAGAATCAAAACATTTCAACCTCTCTCTCCTACGGTCAGTCTTGTATATCTTTCAACTGGTATTTCTTTCATCTTAATTTCAGTTGTATTGCAAATCTAAGGCCGTTATTAAAATTATAAAATTATTAAATTTAAATGTATTTATTTAATTACTTTATTACGTATATGACTAAATGTAGTATAATAACAAACTGTGATTTGTGATAAAATGCAAGTGAAAATAAGATGAAAGATATACTAGTGAAAAAATATGTTTGGTTTGTTCACTTTTTCATTGATCCACCCCCCGCCTTCTTATCTTCCTGCTTCGTTAACTGGACATAAGCAATGCTCATTGAAATTTACTTATATCATGTGTTTTTCAGTGTAAATTACTTGGTTCTCAACACGAAAATATTCTTCAGTAATTACCACGTTACCCTATGAGATACAGGTACACCACCGATTTTCCGGCTCCATTGGTTCCTGGACCGTTCTGGATTATCCGTTTTGCCTGGCTAACCGAAGTCAAATAATAATTCAATAATACACCGCTGATCCACTAATTATGCACAACTCATATCATTAAAGCATTAGGACTGTTAGAAATTTAAATCAAACAAATATTAAATATGTGTTAAATGGTTAAATGCAATACATAAATTTAGCAAATGCATTACCATACTTACAAATAATTTTGAAGTACTACCACACCCAACATAACAGAGTGTGCAAATTGGCCAATCAGTGAACAAATATGAGAACCACGAGAAATTCACGTATCTGCTCATGATTTTGCCCAAATCGGAAGAGGTTTCTGGACTATCCGTTGCCGGAAAATCGGTGTACCTGTATTAACATTGAACAGTCCGCTATTCATAAACATAACAACATAAACGAAGAAAATAATTGTTTCGGGAAGGAAAAGTTAGCTCTAAAACCAATAATGTGTTTCTAAGTAATTAGGCAATTTCGTTTGCAACTCAATGTGACAAACATTACCAATTTTGGGACCAAACTAATAAAAACTGCCAACACTAACTGACATAAACTGCTATTTCCTATTCCGCTCTTGTCTTCCTTTGATAAACCTATGGCTAATTCTTACTAATAATATTGATAAAACTGCTTTTGGCACACATTCAGTATGCGTACTCAATACAAAGATGATGTGCCAAATAAAGTACTTATAAAATCTCCAGCTCTCCCAGGGATATCCATATCTACAGTTGAGGTTTTGTCCGGTGAGATTCGACTCAGGGCAAAGGGTTCGGTATCAAGAGACCATCTCGTAAACCCACAAGAGGTGAACGAAATACATGTATGAATGAATTATTGCCTTCTCCACTCAAATGTCAATATGCTAAACAACATATGGTCCAGATGACCTACCCCCAACCTCTACAGCTGCGCAAAGAGACGAGTGTATTCAATGGATGCGAGCCAGCTTATTGTATCCGTATCGCTAGTTCTGATTAGGGAGGCCATAATGTGCAGCCTGGCGCAGCCTAGAGACCAGTAAATATTTATCCAGTATTACCTCTGCCAACAAATTTAGAAGAGGTGTAGGTATTCACTCGTGTCTGTCCGCCTGTCTGTCTGTTTGGCCACACAATATCTCCAGAGATTCTCCATGAATTTCAGTGACATGTTGCGGAAGGATGGACAATGGAAGGAGTGATTAAGGTTTGGGACACATCCAGGTATTACACCCCACTGCATCGTAGCTATATATCCTCACCGTACGATATCTCCAAAAGTTCTCAATGGATTTCAATGGTAATTTTGGAAGAATGGGCAGTGGGCTACAGAGGTGGTGAATAAACATGGGGGCGGATCCGGGAAATGTTTTATTCCGCTGCATCGTAGCTATATATATATATATGTATATCCACATGGCACAATATCTCCAAAAGTTCTCAATGAACTACAATGACATTTTCTTGAAGGATGGACAATGGAAGATGTGATTAAAGTTTGGGGCAGATCCAGGTATTACACCCCACTGCATCGTAGCTATATATCCACCCCGTACGATATCTCCAAAAGTTATCTCCCTCTACATTGTAGCTATATATCCACATGGCAAAATATCTCCAAAGATTCTCAATGAACTTCAGTGACACTTTATATATTAGATGGACAATGGAAGAAGTGATTAACGTTTGCGGCAGATCCAGGTATGTTCCTCCCCTGCATCGTAGCTATATATCCACATCTCGATGGATTTCAATGGAAATTTTGGAAGAATGGGCAGTGGGCTACAGAGGTGGTGAATAACATTGGGGCGGATACGGGGAATGATTTCTTCCCATGTATCGTAGCTATATATCCACATGACACAATATCTGCAAAAGTTCTTCATGCATTTCAATGACATGTTGCGTAACGATGGAGAATGGAAGGTGTGATTACGGTTTGAGACATATCCAGGTATTACACCCCACTGCATCGTAACTATATATCCACACCATACGATATCTCCAAAAGTTCTCAATGGATTACAATGGCATTTTTGGAAGAATGGGCAGTTGGCTACAGAGGTGGTGAATAAAATTTGTGACAGATCCTGTGAATGTTTTCTTCCCTGGCATCGTAGCTATATATCCACATGGCACAATATCTCCAAAAGTTCTCAATGAATTTGAATGACATCTTTTTTGAAGGATGGACAATGGAAGGAGTGATTACAGTTTGGGGCAGATCCAGATATCGCCCTCCACTGCATCGTAGCAATATATCCTCACCGTACAATATCTCCAGAAGTTCTCAATGGATTTCAATGACATTTTGGAAGAATGGGCAGTCGGCTACAGAGGTGGTGAATACAGTTTGGAGCGGATTCGGTGAATGTTTTCTTTTCCTGCATCGTAGCTATATATCCACATGTCACAATATCTCCAAAAGTTCGCAAGGAATTTGAATGATATTGTGTGGAGCTCCGGAAGAAGTGATTAAATGTTAGGGCGGTTCCAGGGGTTTTCCTTCCCTGCATCGTAGCTATATAGCCACATCACACAGTATCCCCCAAAAGTTCACAGTGAATTTCAATGACATTTTGTGGAGGGTAGGCAGCCGACAACGGAATATGTGATTAAATTTGGAGGCGGATCCAAGAGCTTTTAACTACTTTGCATCGTAGGTATATATCCACACCGCACATTATCTCCAAAAGTTCCGAATAAATAGCAATAACATTTTGTGGAATGGTGCTCAATGGGTTAAGGAAGAAGTGATTGGACTTCATGGTGGATCCAATAGTTTGTTCCTCCCTTGCATCGTAACTATATATCTATAAATGCTCAACGAAATTCAATGGCATTTTGTGGAAGGTGGGCCATGGGCTACGGATACTGCACAACATTTTGGATCCAGGAATCTTTTCTTCTCCTGCATCGTAGTTATATATTCATACTGCACAATATCTCCAATCGTTCTCAATGAATTTCAATGATATTTTTTGGAAGGATAGGCTATGGGTGAAAAGAAGTGGATACATTTTGGGTTGGATCCAGGATTCTTTTAACAGTTGCATCCCCTCAATCGTAAATATTGTATTACTTCTGTTATTAGAAGTATTATCGTGAGTAACTATTTATTTCATTTCTATTGTAACAGTCTCAATAAGAGTCATGTTATACCTAGTAGATATTGCTGTTTTAAGGAACCTATTGTACGTTATGTAGTAGGTTAAAAGGGCTGTCTTGCGATAATCTACCGAAACATTAGATATAATTTGTCTTGAGAAAGATATAATAAACTCAGGCCTCCACCTGAACCTAGACTCAAGCTAATGGTCTTAGAGGCTGACAAATAGCTAGTTTTGCCATAAAGTGAACACTTAGAAAAAGCAAGGATGCTGTAGAGCAGTTTTCTGGGCCTACGATTCCAAGTCGGGAGATCATGCGAACAGAATTATGGGTTAGATTTTTTTTTAAAAGACTAAATATTGCATAAAACCAGCAAGTAAGCTATTGTTTGTGAAACGAATGAACTGCTAAATAACATTATCAATTTTTGATGAATATTTCCTTTCATCTGTGCAGTGAGAAATGAATTAAGAGCGCGGATCGAAATAAAGAATAAGTTCCCGGTGAGAATCGAACCCACGACCCTCTAAGCCGGAGGGCGGCTCGGTTAACGCCCGACCGCTCTTACCACTGAGCTATTAGTGGCGAACTTGGGTCCAAATCAAACCATTAAACTAATCCCCTATCACTTCTGCACCGTGTGTGTTATTAACTGGTAGTTCAGTATCGGTAATCCGATTTATTTATTTTTAACCGGGAACTGATTCTTTATTCCGATCCGCGCTCTTAATCCATTTCTCACTGCCAAAGGGAAACCGGCCTGAGTTTAGTTGCAATAAAAATGCAACACAAATTGAAGTGAAGGTAAATAGTAGCAACAAATTAATAATAATGATTTACAATACTTCATCTATGTGATTATAACGTAATCAAAAAGGTCTCCCTTATGGTACCAAGTGATTACCTCCACCTGATGAGAACTCTCGTGCTTACTATATAAAGGAAAATACTTTTGACACCGTGTATTTAGTAGCACATGTAAAGTTGAATAAAGCTTTCTCCTAGCTAATCTCGCGTTCTTACTTCATTACAATCTAATAAAGAAAATAAATAAATTAGATGTGCTGAGGAGATTCGACGATGGACAGTGAGCTCTAGATATTGGAAGAGATCTCAGTCTGTAACTGACAACCGGACGAACAATTCGCAACAATACCGACAAAAATAAAAGCTTCTGCTCCAAGGGTAACACTTTCAGCTGCTACAAAATTAACTAGGAATATAATAATATGATGTTTTTTGTGACTAGGAATATACCGTAGGAAATTAAATATTATTATATATTTGATCCTATGGTAAAATTGGTTTCGCTGTACGTTGTTTGATTTAAAGTCACACTTCTAAGTATGGCTCGACCAAAAAAGGAATACTTCATCTATGTGATAATAACGTAATAAAAAAGGTCCCCTTATGAGAACTCTCGTGCTTACTATATAAAGCTTTTTTTAATTGTTGACCAGACGTACACAGTTGTGATGCCATGGCCGATGGGTTTTTCTACTCATTGGGCTTAGTACCACTCTGTGTAGTCGAGTCCCGAGACCTCAAGACCAGCGCTCTTGTGTCCTTTCGACAATCGTTGCGAGGACAAAGAGCATGTTTGAGGACTTCCTACCGACACGTTCGCGTGTGCGGTATCTCCTCATTAAACCGACCTTGTGTCAGATCCTATTCGAGTAAAGAGGAAGTCACACTTTTCGAGAACATATCAACAATGTTAAATGAGGACCCACTGCACTTGATTGCACTACCAAACTATACAATCCTTACTTTCTGAGAGACCATTGTCAAGATCCTTCAACTGTTTACCAACGTAATATTTCATAAATATTTTGGATATTCGACCCCTTACTAACTTTACATTGGAATACAAAGCGAATGTTTGCCCTGTGACTTGTTCACCTCTCGGCTGACATCGTCAATTTCCGGTCATCTACGTGGCTTGGTCTTTAGTTTCTTTCTCTTTCAGCCTCCCCCAACTGTTGTCTCCAGTCAGAGTCACGCGCTGTGTGTTCATAATGACCTAATCAATAAAGAGGAAATTTACAATTGTTGCTGACTTGGGACTTCTTGCTCACTACGGGTAAATTTAAACACGAATCATTCGACTGTTGAAGATCTGTGACTCGTTGATTGTATGAATGTATAGATTTGACAAACTACAATAAGAGCAGAATAACACATGTACAAAGGAAGGTAAGGATTTATTCAGTGGGTTATATAGGGATGAGTAGTATAGATGTTGAACCGAATAATTAACTGCAATGAAGAAGGAAAGTATTGATGTCCACATATATCCAGTGAGTGCGAAAGGTAACCGATACATTCCAAAAGGTTTTTTTAACATCATTATACATCTTCGAAATTGACAGAATTTAGATCAAAGATTAAAAACTACAAAAAACAAGATTTAACATTGAAAAGTTATCGACAAAAATCAGAAATATTTGTTCAATATTCTGTAATTTCGTAAGATGTATAAGTGTTATGATATACTGCCACAGAGGTCATTTCCAGGCCAAAAGTGGAAGTGACCCGGTCACCTTAGGAAATGTGTGGTTGTCCAAAAACAGGATGTGGAAACCGGAAATGACACCAGCGTGGGCGTTCGAAACCCCATCAAGCTCAGAGCCAAGAGGAAGCTCAAGAGACGGAGAAAACTCAGGACAGAAAGCAGGGGACTCGGAACAGAGAGGCTGGACCAGAAGGCACGGGATCGGTGTCCCTGTTGGGGACAGACTGTCGGTTCTCATTATCTGTCTCCCACTCGTCACTCTCCGTCCTACAAAATGTATGCCATGAAATAAAAATATGTATCATATTTTTACAAACAACATTCGAGTCCTTCCTTTCTCGTCAAGTTCACGATTGTCCTCCCGAGGACGAAGACCACTATACAACATAAATAAGTTAAATCTTTTTTTTTTAAATGCACTCACCCTATACCAGTTATGTGCAGAAAATATCAACGAAAAATAGCCTACCTAGATCAAAGATACCGTAGTGCTCTTCACTGCTCCCCCACCCAGGGTATTCACTGTTATCACAGCGACCCTTCAACTTTTCAAAACAGTCTGCAGTGATCACCATCAGCTGCCTTGTCACGTTCACTAAAATCTTATTCGCGATCTGAAATTTACTCCTTGCCAACGTCGAAGAGCCAGAAGTCGTAGGGAGCCGAATCTGGACAGTAGGTGGGCTGACAGACCTGGGTGGTGTGATGCTTTGTCAAAAAGCCCCGCACCAGATGTGAATAATGATTTGCTCGGTCAGTGTGAATGCAATACTGACACAAGCTTACTTAATGGCGTCTCACTGTCGACTGAGTAACCCTATAGGAAAGTATTTGCTCACGGATGTGCAGTAAGGTCCCTTCTTATTGGTTGCAAGTTTACATCAAAGCTGTGCGTATCCCAAATGGTGGGATACTTTTTGGACAAACCTCGTATCTTATAGTAATACAGATTTGCTTTAAGTGTCTGAAACAATCTTTCTTCTGGAAAATTGCATTTGACCCGAGGAAAACGGTTCTATGTTTTAGATATTTCACTGAGGCGGGTTTGAAACTATATTTCCAAAGGGTTCTGTGAATCTGGAAGAAAAAAAGGGACTTTTTTGTCCAGCCAAAAACTAATGCCCATAATCTGAAAGTACGGAAGCCTAAAAAAATAATAATAAGTCGCATTTTCTTTTTATCGCCTACTAGCAACTAGCCCGTAGTATGAAATTGCGTTAGTGGTAGATTAACACTCTCTACCGTTTCTTCCCTCGGAGTATAAGACGCCAGCCTGCCATGAATGAGAACATTTTTTTAATTGATCGATTGATTGATTGCTTTGTTTAACGGCACATCGACCCTTGGTTGGTCATTTAGTGCCTGTCACTGAGACAAATGCCACGAACACCGGGATAAAGGTGGGGGTGGAGATCCCAA
>VCCN01001973.1:2515646-2534557 GCA_006491835.1 Architeuthis dux
CTATAACCATCATAATAATTTCCCTTCTATATTTAACCATAAACCTTTTACAATTCATCTTTCATTTTTATTACATCACTTCCTTTGATACCAGTAGAAATGCTTTGTCTTCAACCATAACTCACTTTACACCTTCAACAATTTCACCAGAAACGTCTAAAATCAATAAATCAATAAATACAATTAAATACAATTTGTTATCTGATCTTTGTTGTCCCAACACTGACCGTTTTTTACGATTGAATTGTATCCTTTGATTACAATATGTGCACAAACGTCTGTTCATCGTTTTATGTTCATTCATACTGTGTTTTAAATACATATATGTAATGAACAGTGTGATGTTTTCTGTTTCTCTGTTCCTAACCATTGACTCATTTAAAAGTAACAGTTTCGCTTATAACGTTATCTCCTCCCCTCCATTTGAACAAATGGACTCAAAGTCTTTTCAGTTTGAGCAATTTATAAACACAGTAGTTTATTTCCCCAAACAATCATCTCATACCAATTCAAATATATATCCGTATTTTTTCACGGTAAATAACGTTTGCTATAAGAATTGGACTTAAATTGTTTGGCATTCTCCTTCTAAAATAAAAACAAACAAACTTTAATGCCGACCGATATTATATAAGACCCGCCTGGCTGCTTCAGTGTCAAACTCTGCTACTACTTCTACTCCTTTGCGTTATTCTACTATACATTTTGGAGGTATGTAAGACTTGTCAGTTTAGCGCAGGTGGTAACACACCAGGCTAGCGATCTCTAGGTCATTAGTTCAAATCGGTAGAGGAATGGGGATTTTACATATCGGTTTACTCCCTTATTTCGGTGAGAAATATTCTTGTTCTTGTTCCTGTTACATAGGAAAGTAAAATCAACTTTTACTTTGTCCTGCAGTTTGACAAAATTAAAGATTATTCATATAATAATAGCCCTGTTCTGACAGTAATGTTTGCCTTATTTTTTCACGAGTAAACACTTGCGTTTTTACTGACTCTTAATGTATAACATACAGAGTAAGTTCCACAATTGCTAAAACAAATGTTGTTAAAATTTAACAAATCTGGCGCTCAATCATCGATTGTTTTCTCTATTGCCAGAATAGTTTGTTAGATAAGAAAATGGCATATTCTAATGGTGGGAGTAGGGGTAAAGTCAGTTGGCACCAAATGATAAATTCAAATAGAATCGGTGCCAAAGTACAACCAGGATTACTGTTTTATTCCTAACGCAATCATGTGTTGTGTTACTACCGAAGTATTCATCTAGGTGCAAAGACATTTTGACTTATGTTTATGAATAAACCGTACCCATTATATCACTGGTTACATACGCAGCCAGTTTATATAATTCATGTTATAAATATCTTTAAAAACGATCTAAAAATTAAATACTTATTCTGAAGTCTTCAATTGTTAAAGAGGTTCTACCAACCAGTGCGCTCGGTAATTGCATCTTTTATAGCAATTAAGTTACATTATAAGTGTAAATGCTGAAATGCAGTAGGTATTAACCAGTTTTGCTCCATGTCCAGAAAATCTGATGTTCTCCTTACTATAATAAAGCAAATTTGAAAAGTGTCGCAAATATATAATAATATAATTTGAAATTTTGACATTTGCCTAAATTTAGAGTTCCAAGTCAAGGAGAGAAAGATAGATCAATGAGAAATGATGTCAGCGTCCAGAAGTGTTGTTTTAATCACATTCTAAACATATTCATTAAATATGACATGTTATAATGATACCACTTAATTATACAATACCCTCTAAAAGGATAACACATTCAAATGTGCAAGTAGTCCCGGGGCCAGCAGAGGCTACCGAACGCGGTGCCATGATTCTACATTTTCTTAAGAAAAAGGTTGGGAAGAACTACCTCATTTGCATAAAACAAAATGGCCGCCAGCACACACAAAGAAAAAAGAATTTCATATTTCGTCTCACAGTTGACCTATCTGAGTACGTTAAAAGGCTAAATCATGGGTTTCAGACACAAGGAATTCAAAATTCTACTTTATTTTAACATACAGAATTAATTTATAGGTATTCAGGATTTTACAAGGAAATGTCAAGTATAGCAAAATCGTGGATTTAATTCATGAAGGAGATATATACATATATACATATAAAGTAGATTGTTTAATTCCTCATGTCTGAAGCCCATGATTGAGCATTTGAAAGTACTCAGATATGTCTACTGGGGGATGAGATATGACATTCTGTTTGTTTTTGTGTGTGCTGGCGGAAATTTTGTTTTATGCAAATGAGCTAGTTCTTCCCAACTTTCCTCTTGGAGACATCTTTTTTCTGAAAGAGGACATCCTAAGGAACATTTTGGTACCCTAAATGTAGAATCATGGGGGGGGTGCACGGTAGCCCCTGCTGGCCCCCAGACTAAAACTCTTGAGCCTGATATTTACTTGATTTCAAGCACTGATTTAGTTAGTGTCAGTCCCCACGTCTTGTGACATTTTTCTTTCTGTACGAGTCAGTCTTGAGCCGCAATGCTTATTGCTCTTACGCAAATTCCAAATTTCCTCCAAACATATGTAAATTGACTCCCAGTGTGGCGTGCAGTTCATTCCTACGTTGAAGACTGGAGCATCACAGTCTTTCTACATCACATGAAGCCCTGTACAAAACGAAGTAAAGCTATGTAGAACAGCTCAAATACTTGCATTCATGACTTACATAAGCATGTGAGTTAACACACGTTCATGAACAAACCATAATGTACAAGAGGATACGTGCGCACGGGACAAAGTACAAGTCATTTTCTCAACAAGGAAAATTCCGTGAATATATATCTGTGTAAAAGAATGCAAGAACGAGTTTTGTGATGACCGTGTAGACTTTTAAAAAGCAATAAGATTGTGTGACTGAAGGATTGTTCAGAAACGTGGCTCACTGAAAGATTATAAACATGAATGTTTCAAGGATATTTTTTAAATGTCTTCTTTTTGAAGGCATGAAACACGAGAACAAATACAGATCGACAGTGTATTTCAATATAAAGCAGGACAATGCGCAGGAAAGAATAGATCTATATAATGAACAGTGGGACCTTTTCTGTCTGTTTCTTTGTTTCTCTGTCCGTAGCTCCCACTAAAGCACCACATACTACACTGTGATCCTAGACAGAGGGACGGGACCGACATCGATCGTATCTACCCAGTGACATGAGGTCGGCTATATGCACAGTTCAAAAGATTACTTCAATCCCCGCAACTATTGTCGGGAAGGCCCTCCCCTTTTAGTGCAATGGGGAGGTGCTACCCCGGGGCTTACGCGAGATTGGGAAAGCTAATTCTTTGAGACCACAGGACGAATCCTAGGCCTCTGCGCTTAGCAATACCGAGCCTCAGTTAGCCATCATCGGCTACAGTATTGGACAGGCACAGAGCATAGACTGTACTGCAAAGACACAGATACTCTGATCCTAGGCAGAGGTGCCGATCTATACGTGAATAACCCCGTCATTGTTATGGGTACTATGCTACTTTGGGAATAAATAATGGAATGTTAGGGTGCCTGCCGTAGTGAGATAGTTAGCCTCTTATTTTTTGCAGACTATTGCTATCAAGTTCGAACCTAACTGCTTTCCACATTATTGGAGCTTTGTGCTTGGCCACATTCATCTAAATAACCAAGAGGAATGCATAGAGAGATGACTTGTAAGATCGTTTCGCAGACGAATACGCTTGAGTAGTAAATTCAATTTTTGACGTGTCCAGATTAAGTCAAACTTGTAACAAAGTCACACAATGGAAACCGTCACGTGACACTCGTCTTTTAGCAGCATGCCGTATTAAAAAAAAGGGTGATCAATGAATAAGTTCTTTCTCTCGCCTTTTATTGGGCAGTGATCACTAAAAATGTCTGAAATTCAAAAGAACAATCGGACACAAACCTGTGATCAATTTAGCATAAACTCATATTGCAAATTGAACCCCCCACTAAAGAGAACTATTTAGGGGGGAATTTAAAGAAAAACAAAAGATTTTTCTAGACATCATCATCATCATCATCATCATCGTCATCATCATCATCCGTTATAAGTTCACTGCTGGACAAAGGCCTTTCCCATTTCCTTCCATGACAACCTATCTTGTGCTAGTCTCTGCCAAGTCTTACCGGCAATCAGTTGGTTGTGAGTTTACATCACGGCAGGGAATGTGGATTTTACATATCGGTTTATACTCTTCATTTTGGTGAGGATTGTTGTTGTTACGGTAGGAAAGCAAAGTCAACTCCAGACTTTGTACTGGAGTTTGACAATTAGAAGAGCTTGGGATCGAATAACGGCATTAGCAGGCATAGCGAATGAGATTATGAATGAGCAATTATGTGTAGGACTTCATAGGATTTAATCTGCATGGGAATTAAAGATTGTTCAAAAGAATGTGCATCGTACGTTTATCCAGAGACGAATATAAACACGACGCGAAAGAAAACAAGTTGCATAAAACGAACTATTACGTTAAGAACAATGGACGCCTGCTCTAGAGGAATACTTAGAACGCTTATCACGCAATCCATTGCTATAGAAGTCGATTATCACTCGGTGAAACCCTGACTCAAAGCTTTTGTCAATGTTGGTTCAGTCCAAAAGATAATTGCAATAAGAAATGAAGCTGATATCGAAGCCAATGAATGAATTATGCAGTTGCTAAAGTATGTATAGATCCTAGACCAGTAGGCTAACAGTGTAGTACAGATGCGATTCTGTTGCGGGATATGATAGTTTAGAGGGTACTGTTTCAGATTCTGAAAGGTGACACTTTTTCTGCTATAGAATATCTACTAGAAATGTACTTCTAGAAATAAACATATCATGTGGGGTAGTAAATTAAAGCTCATTTCGTATATAAACCAAATATGAAATAATAATTAATCCACAAATAATAGGAATCATAAAAGCGGTCCAAATAATCTCGGAAATGAACGTCTTACATTGTATATCTTATTCATATGAATCATCTGATATGTTAGCCTCGTCCTCATCGGTATCCTCATTGGTTTCCACTAAAGAGGTATCTCTCTTGGTATTTCCATTCGCGCATTGTTTACCGCCTTTACACCAGCAGTAGTTAATGCATAGTAATCCATCTGACCGACAACTGCAAGTAGTGAATTATATGGTCGCATGGGTTTAAAAAATCCTACCTGTTTCAGATTATTATAGAGAAATGACGTTATCCAAGAAAAACAATATTTAGCGAAATTGTGAGTTAAATTCACTGCCGAGGGTGACTATTTGTCATGATGCTATAAATCAGCTAGTGTCAAATGAATTACTAGCATGGCTTAGAAATAAGAAAAGTAAATGTAGTATTATCAGGGATGGAACATTCAAAAATAGAATCAAGAAAATAATCTAATCCACACCACCAAAGGTTTTGCTGGCTACAACTCAAGGCACCGTTAAAACCATTCAATCAAACTGCAGTAAAATAACTTAAGACAATTCCAGAAAGAAATGGATTATTTTGAGACCAATCATGATATTCACATCGAGAATCTAAATGTTCCATAGTTATCATATCATTTACAAAAGTAGTTGCTCACTGTTTCAGCCTTATGCAACTTGATACATCTAACTTCAACACTATTTCATAGTCATATTTGATTCCCAAATAAAAAGAGCTTCAAGTTGATATCCAACACGATATGTGGATCTCTACAAGTATATGTTTTAGCAGGTTTCATTTAGTGAAGAAAAGAGCGTGGCTAATGACGTCACTAATAAAACTGCTCACGGGAGAGAAGGTGGCCCTCTTCAGAATCTGGACCAGCACATTTTAAACTATCATTTCCAGCAAAGGAAAATCGCATATGTACCATACTTCACACTTATGCTCTAATTCCACCAACTTCTACCCGACTATAGAGTGAGAATGAATGAAAAATAGAATTAACATCGGGTTTGAATAACCAATGGAAACAAAAGAACGAGGCAATAAAATGTAGAGTGAGAATGAGGAGGCAATTTGAATATATTTGGAGCAATTTGAAATGTGAGTTTACAGAGCAAAACTCGTTCCATGGCTCAAAAGTGAACCGGGTCAAGTAGTAACTGATTAATTCCTAATTATACAATACTACTAATTGCTAATTGCACAATACTTTAATTCACAATTGAACAATATGTTTACTTCACAATTACCCAATACTTCTAATTGCTCATTTTACTATAAAGTCTGTAGCAACTTAATTAATAATTAATAAGGGGCAAGTGCAGTACCTCTAATTTTAGTAAGAGTATATATCAGTATTTTTTACAAATAATTTGCCACGTGATATATAAATAAATAGTTTTTTTCTATATTAAAGGGGGACATCACATTGTCTGTGCTGTCGTGGTGGGACATAGACCAAAAAAGATTATGAATCAATGATTTAGTTAATCGGTCTCCTATTCGTTAATAGCAAGAAAATGGACGTCATGAAACTTTTGAATACTTCATATTTTTCGGAATAAACTGCGCCTTTCAGACCGGCAAATACAGCTAATCAGTAAACCTAATATAATAGAGAAATGCTTTGGGAGTAAGACGAATGCTTTGGGAGTAAAACGAATGACTCAGAAAATGATCAAGATTGTGAGTGACTTTCAAAATGCACGAGAGCAGAAAAGGTTATTTTATATTAGATATTACACTATTATCGGAAAAACAGAGATGGTGATTAAAATAAAAATATAACAAAAAGACAGGAAAAAAAAGCATACGGCACAGCAAGAGATAAAATTACGCTCTGGGAAACATTCATCCTACAAGAAACGAAAGGCTAATTGGATTATATTCGACCGATTGCACAAACAGGAGTATCCGAGCGAGATTAAAACTTATTATGGTCCATTCGGGAATTGAAAACCGTCTATCGAGCTGAGAGAGACAGAAAGGGTAGGAGCTAAAGGCCCCACTAAAGAGAGTTCAGACATGTGAGGGCAAGTCGCAAAAACATCCCGAGTGATCTATTGTTCTGTAGATCATTCGAACATATTTATCTCCGCATTTCTAAATATCTCTCTCTTTTACACCGCTAAACTGATCCTTTTTGTGTTGTTATATCTGTTATTTTGTTTTTATATGTATATATTGTAATAGTCTCCAAATTTCAGTAGTTGCACACGTATAAAACGTAATGCTGTGGCTTTTCATCAGTATGTAATAAGGAATACGTATCGGATTCAAAGGAATTACTTCATAAATGTCAAGAGATCATTATAATGAGAACATAAAGTGATATAGACCATAAACGCTATGTTTCAGTTCAATTTCTCTGATAAAGATATTTGAAGTTCTATATATCTATATACCGATCTTTGTGGCCCATTACCCACCTCCGGTTCGGTAAGGACGTTGGTTCAATCCATGGCCGAGTGATGGAAAATACTTTGAACATTGTACTCAATGCATCTCTGCTGAACATAACAAGTAGGATTGAGGAAGCCTGGGGTAGGGTGGGCTCCGTCAGGCTATCACGAAAATATGGGTACGACACGGTACAGGCGGTTGAAAACTCTGTACTAAGTTACGGGGCTATGGATGAACGTATAATTACCCTCATAAAACTGTCGTTTATTTAGCTGTTTGTGAACAGAGAAGGAAATAACTAAGGAAAACAACATATACAAATGTGATGTAGGTTTTCGTATAACCTTTCAAAGAAAGTCCTATTTCATATCACTCGAACATCGAGTGGACATGAGACAATTTTCATTCGTATGTACATTCATTCATACACGTATACACGTGTGCATTTCTTCGGGAGGTTTTGTGGGTTTAAACTAGTAAAATTTGTCACATGCCACTAGGAGAAAATGTGGGTACAGCCATTTATCAGAGTATTGGGTTTACTCACCCAATACTCTGACAAATGCAATCCCGGCGATCATTGAATCATTTCATTTGTTTTTTTTACTGATTTTCCTTATTTTTGCATTCATCATTTTCTGCATTTTGTTGGGACTGATGAATATCCTGAAAAGTAATTTCTGAACACATTTTCAGGATAGAAAATTGTGAACTTATTTGATAACTTTGTTCAATGACAGAATAATAATTAGCGCTTAACTCCGCTGGCGTGTTATATTTAGCCACATATTTATAATTGTTCTCATGTTCTTTCGATGGAAAAGACTATATTTTTATTCTAACTATGGCAGTGCCTGTTCAAAAGGTACGTGTTTGGAAGGGTCCGGAATTTATGGTGTGTGGAGCAGCCTGCCATAATTGTCATGTACATTAATTTTCCGTCCGGCGAACAAAACTACGGCTTCGAAGTATTTCGGTTACTTCTGTTCAGTGTTGCCAATTTAGATATTGTATATCTAAATTTAGATAATTCTAAAGAGCGGAGGTCAAGATAGATAATTCATAGGAACTGAAGAAAAATCTATAAGCTTTAATTTTCAATTTATTTTTATTAGGTATTTCGAGAACCGCTGATCCAAATAACTTCAAACTCCTCACTGCACTGCCTTGTGTGCCGATTAATATATCTGGCGTATTTGTCAACTTAGAACATGGACAGCTGTAGAATAATTACGGTGCATAAACACAGAGAAACACACATATTTCTTAAATTGTAGTTATATATGAATTCAACGTTTTATCTTGCCTGAAACACATTCATCTGGTGGTCTACCCCTGTCGATTTCTACGGAATGATTTGTATAAGCTGTTATCTCATTAAATTATTTTACACACACATACCCCATGTTAAAAAGGGCGCAAACATAACATAATTCATGTAAGTAGTACGTCCGTCCTACTTTCCGTAAAAATGGTCGAAAATAAGTGACCACTTTAGCATTATAGTTACAATAGAAATAGAACTCACCTCGTAAACCCTTATTTTTTCTCTTAAAACCAACTAGTTTACAAATGGCTCGAATGTCTAATGTAGAGATCACCTAAAATTGGAAGAAAAATGTCTACTAGGAAAAATGCATTGCATTAAAAAACAAATCTTTATCAATGTCTCTTTACATCAGAAATGTTTATTTGCATGTAGATTGGACGTTGCCATTTTGTTTCTTGTCACACTTTCTCTTCCCAAACTAAACGTTTTTCAGGCTTTAGTAGTAAAAAGTTTCAGCAGCTCGTTGTAACACCTAAAAGTCAGTGAGTACACGAGACAGCTTTTGGGTAATGTTAGGTTATTTTATCTAAAAGCATGAGAACATGTGCTCAGGAGAAGAGACATCTCGTGACGTTTATAAAAAGTCATGTACCGCCATGGGTTTAAAAGCAGTACTTAACCTTGTTGTTCACACACGCGCGCGCGCACACACACACACACACACACACACACATACGCACACGCACGCACACACACACACACATATCTACATAGCACAACATCGAATAAGAACAATGAATTGATTTATTTTTCCAACACTAAACTGCATACGTCTCTGTGTATGCACATTATCATGTATACAGAATCAACACCTACATCGACAGAGACAAATAGACAGATACATAAGCAGACGGACAAACATTCATATACATAGGCAGACAGACAAATAGATAGAGGCATAGGCAGACAGACAAACAGAGAGATACATAGGCAGACAGGCGAATAGACAGATACATAGGCAGACAGAAAGACAGACAAACAGATACATAGGCAGACAGACAAACAGACAGATACATAGACAGACAAGCGAATAGACAGATACATAGGCAGTTAGACAAACAGACATATACATAGGCAGACAGACAACTAGACAGGTACATAGGCAGACAAACAGACAGATACATGGGCAGACAGACGAATAGACAGATACATAGGCAGACAGACGAATAGACAGATACATAGACAGATAGTCAAACATACATATACATAGGCGGGCAGACAACTAGACAGGTACATAGGCAGACAGATAAATAGACAGATACATAGGCAGTCAGATAGGCAGACAGATACATAGACAGACAGACGAACAGACAGATACATAGGCAGACAGACAGGCAGACAGATACATAGGCAGACAGACAAACAGACAGATACATAGGCAGACAGACGAATAGACAGATAGATAGGCAGACAGACAAACAGACAGATACATAGGCAGACAGAAATGCTTCCCTTACTCGTACAGATCATTATCGTCGTCATCATTATCAGCCATTATAAGTCCACTGGTGGACAAATGCCTTTCGCATCTCCATCCACGACGACTGTGATTGCCTTCACCTCTGCCACATTTACGGGCAAACTATTCTATCTCATTCCTCCAGTTTTGTGTCTTTTGCTACAGCGTTTACTGTCCCTTGCAAACCAATTAATTAACTGTTTGCCCCATCTGCTGTCCTTTCTTCTTGCTAATTGCCCAGCCACTTCCATTTGTGTCGCTTATTAAATGAGATCCTTCACCCTGATCCTCTTTCGGATAAAGGACAATCAAATCTGAACTAAAACTGATTGATGTTCTTTTATACAAAATCGAAACAATGATAGATTGAACACAACTTCTATTAATTTTGACTAATTCTTAGGTCAATCTTAATTTGTTATTGTGTGACAATACTTCATCTACGAATAAAACAAATAATGGATTTTGTTGTAATGCCTATATAGATGTCCTTCTTTGCTCAGGTCATGCATTCGTTGACAAGTCTATTAATATTGCATACGCATAACGTTTCCGAGATATTATATTCTGCTGGATTTATTTTGATTTCGAAGATCTTTTATACATTCATCTCTATATCTTAAATACAGTTTTCATCCATTGTTCTACCTTCGGGTAGGGGTTACTCGCTAGGATTCTCAGGTCAAAGGCTATCAATGTTATTCAAGTGCACAACAAAGGCAGCTTTTAAATTCTAAAAATCAATAAATAAAAAGACAAATGGGAATATACATTAATTGCCACCAATCCATCTGAAACTGTGGTTCTTAACCTTTTTGCTCCATGCTCCAACTCGACAGCTCAACAGATTTAATTTCTCTCTTGCTATAGCATAGAACAAATTTGGTGTTGAAAAGGTATAATAATAGATAGGTATGAACAGGATGGACGAACATTTCAGCGTGAAATCGACACGTGAGAAATCTTTAAAAATCTGGCAAAAATCAGCTTATTATTCGATTTTAATAAAATGTTCGATACCAAATTTGGGAGAAGAACAATTTTTTTTTTCATATGATTCCTACCCCACCTTTTATTAGTTTGATGATTTGTCTATTTTATATAATGATGCTCTCGTTGATTTTTACACATTTTACGGATATATCCCTGGAGATACTAATTATGCTTACCTTTTTTAGAATAATATCGAGGAACTGCTGGAACGGAACTCTTTGGGATTATAATAGAACAGGAAAATTAAGTAAAATAATTTTCTTTTCAGAAATCTTTTAGTTTTCTTCGATTAATTATCATTCAGGCTTTTGATCTGTGAAACATTTTTTTTTCACTCAATATTATTTAAAAAATATATTCCGATATCTTATAACTTTTTTAGATGCATATTTCTTGTTATTCTTTCTATGTCTTGGTTCGACTGAAACTTATATAGAAATATTATAACAAGGATGAATAATTAATATAGTGAAATGATGAAAAATATTTACCGCCTGTATTTTTAATATATTTTATTCTGTGTTATGTTTATGTAAAGTGACAGCTTTTTCAAATTATGGGAGCTGCAGGCGATAACATAACTTTTTTTGCACGGCGCAGCTGTCGTGGATTTTAATCTTGTTTATTTTTTCCACTAAATATATGTGTACTGCATTGTCTACCATACCTTTTTTTTTAAATCAAATTTTGCTTACACGCTTGAAATCTTTTTTTCATGTTTGTACATTTTGTTCTTACCTAATAATAGAATGTAAGAAATTGACCAACATTTACAGTTTTAAATCAAAGAAAATATCTGTAACAACACATTCTTTGAAAGAAAAATACTTATATATTAATATTAAAGGCACTTACTAAAATGTTTGTAATTTATTTATTGTGTGATAATTAGTAACGACGCAATTACCTCATCGCGTTTATACCTCACAATGTTAATGAGTTAAGTATTAGTTACTATGAAATCTATAGTAGAATAAGTAATTAATAGTATTGGATAGTCAGGAATTGTATGCTTTTATATATACAGTTGGAGCGAATTTAAATGTTTTTCATCTAGATCTATATTGATGTCTTTGCCTGCATCTAGATGTCGTATATTGCTATTTAGATGATTTCTAATAAAATAAGTAATACTTTTATTTAATTCTTAGTAATTAAAAAAGTAATATTTATATAAAATCAGTATGTTAAAAGTAAATGTTGACGATTAAAATCACATTTAATTTATTAATATTAATAACATGTCATATATTACCTAGGTTTTACCTATATATCTGTAGAAGCTGATGTGCTGTAGATGTTTTTTGACTCAATTTTAGATGTAAACGCTAAAATAAATGTGGCAATACTTCTAGTATATATGGTTCGGTATAATCCACGGATTTCATCATCACGACGTGTCCGCGGATAACAAAGCCCTACTGTATCATTCTTTACTGTTATACTTGTCTTTATATTCCAATTTTGAAACGGTTTTGAGGGTTTTTTCTCGTAACCAAAAAATGCAAAGTATAAATCCCTTTCTCAGTTTAATTAAACGTTTTTTGGTCCGGGTTTTTAAAAGAAAATTGCATGAGCTCATTCCTTGGAGAATGAAGAAATAAAAAAAAGAATAATTGAAATAAAATATGATAAAACATTGTTTCATTTATTTTCCACGCAAAAATACTATCTTTATTGTTTGCTTTCATTTTAGAAAAATTAAGCAAAGGTGAAATGGACATTACTTGATATTATCCGAGTCGACACACTTGGTATAATTGAGTTCCATAAATTAATCATCCAATGACAGAATGATATCCGACTATTATTGCAAATTCAGAAGAAAGAAAACAAAAGGAATAGGTCTGGTTAGTCACTCAATAGAAACCGTCATGTGACCAATCTATGTTGGCAGTAGGTTGTGTTTGGGGTGATCAATTAAAGAATTGGAAAAAAAGGTGGTCAATGAATTATCCTGCTTTTTGTTGGGCAGTGACCATTACAATTCAGAAGAAAGAAAGCAAAACGAACAGGTCTGGTTTGTCACTCAATAGAAACCGTCATGTGGCCAATGTATGTTGGCAGTAGATTGTGTTTGGGGTAAGCAACTACAAAATTGGAAAAAAAAGGTGGTCAATGAATTCTCCTGCTTTTTATTGGGCAGTGACCATTACAATTCAGAAGAAAGAAAACAAAACGAACATGTCTGCTTGGTCAGTCAATAGAAACCGTCATGTGACCAATGTATGTTGGTAGTAGGTTGTGTTTGCGGTGAGCAATTAAAAAATTGTAAAAAATGGGTTATCAATGAATATGTTAATTCTCCCGCTTTTTGTTGGGCAGTGATCACTAAAAAACAAACAACATAATGGGAAGTAAATAGACATAATGGGAAGTAAATATGTTAATTGTCAGCCCTCTAGCTCCATTGGTGCGGCCTGTACGCGTGATACATACATACATACATAACCTGCCAGACCTATTTAACAACAGAACAAAACCCTGTGTTGACAGTTTTGGTTGACAGTTTCTAATACAACTCTCTATTTTTACATGCCTATTTTATTTATTAGATCGATGGGGAATAGCCACAAAATCCTGCGGAACGTCCATATTTAAAGCTATTATATGATGACAAGGCATCAAAATTTGGAACCGTTGCTAAGTAGAAAAACAAGAATAAAAAGAAATAAAATAGACGGCTTAAAACCTGGAATGAATTGGAAAAGAGGATTTTGAATGTCAAATAAAAGTCTTTGCGAAAATCGGCGCATGCTGAATAAGAAAGAAATGACAAAATAAGAAATAAGAATAAGAATAAGAATAGGAATATGAATAAGAAACTTTAATTCTGTAATTCTTTTGAGGAGTAACTAGAGACAACCGATCACAGTGGTAGAGTGCTCACCTCCGGTCCAGTAGGCCGTGGTTCAATTCGCCGTTGAGCCAGTCCTTTTAAAATGCTACTCCGCCAAGAGAATCTGGGACAATTCGGTCCGTTGTGGACTTAATTTCTATTAGGAGAAGTAAATACTACGGACACAATCGAGTTTTCTCCGAGGAAATACCGGCTCCTCTTCTTCTCTCTTATCTTATGAAAGGACTGTTAGACAAACCTTTTCTTTTCCTCAACCGGACTTTTTCTCTCTCCAGAATCTTCTTGTTTTGTTATATAAACCAAACTTATTGTTTCACCAAAAAACCCGGAAGTTGTGTTGTTTTTTTCCTTGAAGTATTCTGTGCTGCTTCACCGTGTTCTCCCATCTGCAGTTTTTGTACGTATACCATTATTTTTTCCCACGCTAAATTCCTTATTCCCGTCTCGTGTGTGAGTTGTTTGAGCTTTGCCACTCGATAACCACGACATGTGTAGGTGTGTGCTAAAGTATACACGCCGTGACAATGACTAACTAGATGGGATTTAAAATGTAATAGAATCAAAATATATAAATATAATGCAATTTACAATAATAATAAGTTAATTCATGTTTGTTGTTTAGTGTTTTATAAATCTAAGCACTCATCACACAGACTATGATTGAGAAACCTCTCCCCAAGACTAAAGGGTTACAGCCAAATCACGTTGGATACACAAGTTCTTGTAAGATCACCCAAGTTAAGCAACGTTGGGCCTGGTTAGTACCTAGATCGAATACTAAGTGTTGCCATCAGAACGAAGCTTTGACAAGCCTGGTAAGCCGGAAGTGGGTCTTACTAAATATTGCCCGTGTGTACCTATCTCCGCAATACCCTTGATTGATTGATTTGTTTAGCGGCATATCAACCATTGATGGGTCATTTAATACCAAAATCAGTTTGTGACTTTGGTGAAAGGTTATTTGTTTTTAAACAGAGGATTGCGACTTTGTGAAGGTTATTTTTTTTAAATAGAGTCTTGCGACTTTGGTGAAATGTTATTTCTTTTAATTAGAGTACTGCGACTTTGGTGAAAGGTGTTGTTCTTTTTAAATAGAGTTTTGCAACTTTTTTGAAAGGTTATTATTTTTTAAACAAGAGTCTTGCGACTTTGGTGAAAGGATACTTTTTAAAATTTAAAATAGAGTGCAAAAAGGTGGCTCCTGTTCGGGGTCTCTTACCCCTCTTCAGGGGAGGCAGTCGGCGTATTCTAGGTCCCAGCCGACAAGACCAACCTTGATGAGGGTATACGCGGAGAAACATGATGCATACGTACTAGAGGGGAAGAGAGAGAGAAAACTGGCGACAAAAGAAAACAGAATAGTCGGAACAATGGACTCAAAATAGCCTAAAAGAATTATATACAAAAGCTAACGAAGACAAACAGAGGTAATTGTGTTAAAAGACATAAATGAACGGTAATAGGGACGTTTAGGGAGAAAGACTGAGACTTAATACATAACAGTAATACTCAAAGAGAAAGAATGATAGAACATCATTGATTGAGAATGATACCTATTTTGTCAGACAAATATTATGAATCGGTAAAAAGCGACGTGTGAATTATAGAATGCATTGGCGTAGGAGTCAGTGAGTTCTCTGTCCGTAACTATAGGCTGGTCCACTTAAATGTAACAAGTGTGATGATGGAAATGGCTCCTACCAACCAGGGTGTGATAAAGTGATTGTGTGCCTCGTAACGCAGAATGTTGACCCAAGACAACTACCTTTGAATTAGATATATGCACTCCCTTATCACTCTTTGTTTTGATCAGTTGTGCCTCCCTATGAGAAGGTGTGCCTCGTAGCGGCGTTACTGCGCTACCATGCCTTTTCACATCCTGCTACCCACCACTTTAAACAATGGACTCTTCCACTGAATTATTTTTAGTTTCTTTACTTAAAAAACATATCATTTAATAGAATTCAAATAACAGATAATCCCCGCTTTTCGAAAATGTGCTTTACGCCACTTCCTCGCTTTTTCGAAAAGGGCGAAAAACAGAAATAGCGTTCAGCTTTTGTTTTGCAGCTATCCATTATAGAAGCAGCGCACACCCAATTCTCCTCTCTTCTACCCCAGTGTCATGTACCTACCACCACGACGACCTCCGATGATTCAGCCTGACATAACATCCTCACCATTTTGGTGGTCTGGGGACGCTAAATTTGTTTTACTATATAAATTAATGGTTATTGCTTCTTCGCTTTACGCCATTTCGGCTTACAAAATGCTTGTGATGGGAGGCTCTTTTTTCGGATATCGATGGAAAGCCTGTATATCCGTGATTTTCTTTTTCACCGGGATTAACTAGTCATATATAGAATTAGGTCAAGATATGAATATAAATATTCTGCCGAGACAGAAAGACGGAATCTGAATACATTTCAATAGATCAATGTAGAAAACAAATCTGGTTAGTCACTCAATAGAGACCACCATGTCACCAATGACTTTTGGCAGCATTCCGTGTTGGGGTGAGCAATTAAAAAAATGGAAAGGGTGTCAATGAATAAGTTATTGCTCCCACATTTTGTTGGGCAGTGATCACTAAAAAGTCCGAATTTTCAAAAGAACAAGCGTAAATGGTGCCGGACACGAATTAAGTGATCAATTTACCATACATTTACTCTGTAAATTGAAGCTTTCACTAAAAATATATTTAGTAGGGGTGATTTTCAAAGAAAAACAAAAGTTTTTCTAGACATAATAGAGAGTAAATGTTGGAATGTTCAGCCCTCTAGCCCCGTTGGTGCGGCCTGTAAGCACGATAAATACATAGGCAGAACTGGAAAAAAGGGTGATCAATGAATAAGTTACACTTGCATCTTGTTGGGCAGCGATCACTAAGAAAATCTGAATTTTCAAAAGAACCAGCGGAAACAAACTAGTTATCAATTTAGCATAAACTCACATTGCAAACTGAATCCCCCACTAAAACTAATTTTTTCTAGATATAATAAAGAGTAAATGTTGAAATTGTCAGTCCTCTAGCTCCATCGGTACGGCCTGTACTCGTGATACATACCCAGGAACCCAGCCAGGCAGACCAACTTGAAAACTGAAGAAACTTATGTTGACAGTTTTGTTGACAGTTTTGGTTGAAGGTTTCTAACTGGCTGGCTTGTATTCACTTGAATCGGAGATTACTGATATATACAGAAAGAATGGTAAATGATGGGGAAATGACTAAAAATATGTGTGATGTGTGTTAAGACTTACAGTGATGATACTGAAACGTAATTAACAGAAAATAGGTGAACAGATCGAGAAAGGAAAACAGAGGAAACGAGATATATTCCTGGGGAGAAATGAAGAGGAATTATGGGACAAAAAGATGAATGGACAGACACGTTGTTGCATACGCACATATAAGTATTCATATATCAAAAACTAAGTGTCACTGGGTACATTTTTCTGAGTTTAGATTCTTTGCTCTTTTATGCATTTTCCGATAGTTTTCTTTCACTTTATTCTGTGCAACAATGATCCATGGTGAATTGTATTCCCTGTATGTTACAAATAGCATAGATGGAGTGTCATTGGGTACATTTTTATTGAGTTTAGCTTTCTTTATTTTCTATGTTGTTTTTTTGCTTCTCCGGTAGCTATCTTTTACTTCGTTCTATGCAACAATGAACTTTTGGAAAGTGTATTCTGTGTATGTCACAAATAGGTTATTCACAAATCTGAAAATGAACTGAGGATTTCACGTTGAGTTACGTGAAGGAGAGGCGCGTGTTGTGTGGGAGGTTAACAGCGTGGATAATGGAATCGGTGGGCTGGCTTCAAACACCGGTAGAGGCTGTTTGCGTTCATTTCGCACTAATGCCCTTGGGAAGGGCATGAATCTATCTCTTATTCCCAAGCTATAGGTAAACTAGCAGGGCAGATTGTACTCTCTTGCCTTAGGAAGGCAACTCTGATTCGAAAACGAGGGAGTGAAGCTAACTTAAGACGGTTGGATGGCACATTTGACGTCCCCCCGGCAGCTCCTGTTGCAAAGCTGATAGCAATCGTATCCTGCACCGGTTTGGACTGCATCGGCGAAGCCGAGAGGGGGATTCCGTCAACAGGGCACGCCACGATCTCAATACGCTTCGCCGTGGAGAGGCCACTTCAGTGTCGTTTCATTGTCGATCGAGACGTTGAAGACATGGCTGAATTGTAGCATAGTCATGCATATTCGGTGTGCATGTGTACACGTGCGAATAACAGACAGTTCGTTGTGATTCAAACGGCCGGCTAGAGAACCGAGGACAGTGGAAACAAATATATAACTCGCTCGTTCAAAAGTGGTTGAGTTGGTAAACACGAAATGTCCGTACACACATTGTTGTCATCTTCTGTTGGGTAACTTATTGTTGTGCCATCGCGGCAAACCCTGTGCTGTGGAGAGAATGAATGACCCAGGTCGAAAGACCCATATTTGTGGTGGGGAAATAATGCTTTATTTACTTTCGCGTGGACAATCTATCCCGTTCTTCCCGTTCTGCAGTCAATGTGTATCGCTCTTTCCTTCTCTCTATTTAGTTCCTGTCCGGTTGATCGCCACCAAAACATAGTGGATGGGTGGCTTTCTAATCTACGTTGTGGTCATATCTTCTATTTCTCTCTTTCCTACTTAGTTACGGGCAATTAAATTGCCCGAGGGCCTGGATTAACCCGCGCCGAAGAGAACCGACCGTCTTCTCCAGATTTCGATTTCTAACTCTACAATCTTAAACTGCAACTAAAAAGAAAACATCTTCTTAGCCGACCACGTGACACTTTTAGTCTGTTTTTCTCCGCTCCAACTGGCCAAAATCTAATCCATCAAAACGATATCAGTATATGTCATTTTACCAGAGGATGCTGCCTGAGCTCTCTGTGGGGCGCCAGTTTTGACTAGCAACGGTGTCTTTTT
>VCCN01001973.1:2542669-2552681 GCA_006491835.1 Architeuthis dux
TTTCAAAACGTTTATTTTAACATACTTATACATCTTCAAAATAAAGAATATAGCCTAAAGATTACCGATTGTTTGGAAAAGACCTTTCAACGTTCAATCCTGTTCCAATATCGTTTTGATTTTTGTAATTTTGTAATTTTTGGTCCAAAATCTGTCAACTTTGAAGCTGAATAAGAATGTTGAAATCAACTTATTGAAATGTATCGAATACTGTTTTGCACTCACTGCCTGTCAGAATAAATCGCGTGACAACACGTACTAACATGAAAGTCAAGCTATGTACTTTTTAACAAACGAAATACTGACAAGTTAAAATTCAATATAATACTGTCAAGTATAAAAAATGAAATAGGAAAATTACATCAGAAGAAAGAGTAAGAACATTGCATTATTTACTTTTTCATCCATTGATGTTATATCGATTCTAACTTAATATTACTCCTAACTGCAGCACACTAGTTCAACGTCTGAATAATATAATCCAGGTAACGTAAACATCAAAAGGTTTCAGAGTCTCAAATATTACTTTCTTTCTATGCAAACTCTTGTTTTTTTTGTTGTTGGCAAATTACTGCATTTCTCTCTCGTATATTTTCAAATCAAACCATTCGCAATCTTTCTATATTTTCCCTTTATAAACAACTTAATGGTTATTTGTTTATGAATGTTCTCTTTGCAATAAAATGCAATGAGTTTCTGTATTCCGTCCTATTCACTTTTTAAGGTTTCGCCATACCTTTTTATATGTTCGCTCCTCAGCTTTATATTTTACACAGTTCATTATATATTTCTGTATCTATGTAACGTTGGCTCATTTACTTTAGGGTTTTTATACAGATACCCGAGGTTATCCCGAAAAACATCATATATGAACAGTATTTTTAAAATGCTTTTGCATAGAATATTAAATAAATACCCCCAATTGATTTTGCTGCATTTTTTAGTATTGCATCTTACGGCAGTACGATCAGCATACGCGAAAGAAAGACTTCATGTGACTTTAGATTTGGTGGAAAAAATATAGAAACCATTGAAGGTATTTGAATGAAATTAAAGACTGGAGAGGGAAAGTAGTATACAGAATAGAAATTGTATAGATAAAAAAAAAATAACTGCTAATTTATGTTTTACTCTAATTATGTCTGTATATTGGCAATATAGTTTTAATTTAAAATTAAATATAATTGGTAATTATATAGTTAAATTAATTCACCATAATACCAGCTAAATACCCATTGAAAACATATTCATGATTTCTGAACTGATATCCTATTATCAGAATCTATAATTGAAAATAATGGGTTTTCACAGTGCAATACGAGTGATGATCATGGCAAATTTTAAAAAAAGGGCAAGTAACTCTGAATTTCTTGTTTTGGTAACTCCATGTAAAATTCACATTCCCCTACCGTGATTTGAACACACAATCATCTGATTGCCAGGAGGCTGTCTTACTGACTGAGCTAATTTGACAAGTCTTAGACATTAACGGAAATGTATCATACGCTTATTTCATTCTAATAAATAAATACATTTATACAAAAAAATATTTTTATAAGTGTATATCTATTATATATACAATACAAAAGTTGCAGTCATCATCTTCAGTCGGAATTGAAGTTGGAGTGGAGTTTGACCCTGAAGCAGCCCGTCTTTTCATTAATGTGATCTCAATATTTCTAAAGAACTACTGTGTTAAAAGAATCATGTGTCTGTGCCAAATGTCTACTCAATCTCTCCGGTAGTTTAGCTAACTAAACGGTACGTCTAATCATGCAGATAATGTGAAACTAACCACTGCAAGTCTCTTTGTATGTGTAGATTTGAGAACAATATATTAATTGAAGATTACGAACGGAAGAAGGAAAGACCATAAGGGATTTGAGGCGATCTCATTTTGTATAAACGGACATGATTTGAATAATATATCAGTGAAGGGAAGATCTTTTACAAATGGATCGCGCAAAGAGATGACAGATTTCTAGCGGAAATATATCATGTAATATCTCAGGGATATTAGATTAATAAATTATGCCATTTTTCATCGCATATCAAATTAAATGCGACGTGCCTAAAATCACATATTAAATTTAAGACGACATGCTGAAAATGAGAGCTACGGACAACTATACGGACTAAAATCCTGCAAAATAAATAAACTACTAACAGCAAATAAATCAGAAACATGGATAAATAAAAAGACACACATACAGGCAAAAGCAGACCGTAATAAACGGTATAACATTTAAAAGAATAAACAAGTTAGATGGGAAGAGAGAGAGACAAGTTAATAAAAAGGAAAAATACATAAACACAATGGTAGACTGAGAGAAATCGAGAGAGCGAGAGGCTCACAGAGGAAATGATATGTGAATTAAATAGACAGACAAGTAGATAACAATATTAAAAGGTTGACTATTCACTACATTATGAAACGAGCATAGAGACCCAAATGTCCTTGGATAGAATAATTGGTAGCATTTAAATGCTAGAAGCCTAGCAGATGAATTGGCATGTAAGTCCACAAACAGCTGAACGGGTTATCTAGTAATTCAGGGGTGCGGTGCTGCCGGAGCTCATTGCAGCGCCGCTCCTTCACCTAAAAACATAAAAGCCAAAATAAATAACGAGACGAAACGCATTTGCAAAATTGTTGCTGCCCTCTCTTGTTAACATTTGTCACTTCCAAAATACGATATTTGCCCCGTTCATGCAACATATGTATACATAGAGAGAACATACAGGAAATGGCAAGCGTTTTGTCAACTCCGGCACCTAGAAAGTTAGCACTGCACCCTTTCAGTACTATTCTTATTTGAATTGCAAATATGGATCGACGGGGTCATTTTAAGAAAAGATATTCGAAAGGTTCTTACTTTCAGATCCCTTCCTCTGCTCTGACGAGAATTGATTTTGCTGTCTGCTGATGCCTCTATAGAATATCCTTTTGCCGAATCTGAAAGGAAAAAAACAGAACGAATATATAAGTAACGGGTTGTGTGTATAACCTTTACTGGCTATTGAAATGTGAAATGGGTCGAAGACAGCCTATCACAACCTTTTAGACTGAAGGAACCCTTGAAATAGCTTTTATTTCTCAAGGAACCCGTGCATGAAAATGTTATATGTACAGCTAACGACACCACACTGTGTTCAGAAAATATTATCTTTATATAGTATGTATTATATTATATTATAGACTACTGACGTTATGAATCGACGAAAATCGATAAATATCGAAAATCTTCACACCTAATTATGAGTATTTTATATTATCAGAGATATTAGCTTTTTCGAAATTGTCTTCTCTTACGAAATAACAGTCACTATCCTTTTTTGGTTGAGTAAACATTCTGGTGCTTCTTGTGTCAAATATAATCAAGTCAGGAACTGCTACTCGTTTTATAAAACAATCTCAAATGAAGCAACGATCGGGTGATCTTTTAACGCACGTATAAATAATTTACGAAATCCTAACAACCTCCCAAGGATTGAGAAAGGCTGGTCTAAGATGTCAAATAGAAATACGTATTCCACCCGACATCAGGGTTTGATTCTGTATGTATGTATGTATGTGTGTGTGTATGTGATCGTTCTCCACGTATACCCTCACCGAGGGTGTTGCTAGGTTGGGCACACAAGGGCAATATTTTAGTGAGACACATTTCCGGCTTGCCAGACCCGTCGAAGCTTCGTTCTGCTTACGACATCTGGTACTCCCCAATGGTCAGCGATCTAGGTACTACTGGTTAAATGGGTCGAAGACAGCCTATCACAACCTTTTTAGTCTGAAGGAACCCATGGCATAGCTTTTAGCTCGACATCACTTAACTTCGTTGATCTTACGAGAACCGGTGTATCCAACGTGATTTGGCCGTGACCCCTTAACTTCGGGGAGAGGTTTCTCAATCCTAGTCCTTGTGCTGGATGCTTAGCGGAGAGGCATTGAGTACCCTTTTAAAAGTCTCTGGCATGACTCAGCGTTAGATTGAACCATGTTCTACCGAACCGGGGGCGAGCGCTCTACCACTGAGCTACGGTGATCGTTCTTTTTTTAATGAATTGAAATAAACATACCATTTCTTTTCAAAACATTCGGGATAAAACACTTTGCAAAGTGCGCTTGCAAAATGATATTTCGTTTTTCTTGTAAGAAGTAAATCTGACACAGAGTACAATTAACTTTAAGAGAAACAAAAACAGACAACTAACGGTTTTATTCGGTTAAAACAAATCATCCAATATATTGATTGATTGATTGATTGATTGATTTGTTTAGCGGAATATCAACCCTTCATGGATCATTTAATGAGTCTTGTGACTTTGGTGAATGGTCATTTGTTTAATAGAGTCTTGCGATTTTGCTAAAAGAACATGTATCCCTTGTTTGGGGTGGGTCTTACCCCTCTGTAGAGGATGCAGTCGGCGTATTCTAGGCCCTAGCAGACAGGGCCGCATGTAATGAGAACTCTTGTTTATCTATCTTCGAAACAAAACACGTACTGTGCACATAACGATTTCGATATTCTTTGGGGAATTTTCTTTATTTTAAGGAAACAATAGATGAAGGTGATTATAAAACACACTTTTAGATAATTTGATAAACAATCAACAACTTCTATTGGGATGTTTATTGGCATCCTCACAACATCGAAATTAAGAAGATTAAGAGCTATTCGCCTTGGTTGCTCTAATGTTGGTTACTTTGTTTGGGGGAATTAACTGCCATAAGGTTGCTTACTACATATGAATCCACCATTTGTAATGGCATTTACCCACTAAACTTTGTAAGATAAGATTGTTTAAGTGTGCCATTGCGATACTATTGTTTCCGCAATTCTATGTTAACATATTATTGTTCAATGCTTTTTTTAAGTTTTTACAATCATATTAACATATTGTGCAGGAACGAATTTTGTCACTAGTCCTGTTTTCTTTAAGATGTTATGATTTTATTTCTTTGTATAAGTCATTTATAACCTAAACATAGTGATTTCTATGCTGAGTCGTGCGTAATCATAAAAGTAACAGGAACAAATACCATTGTCAACTAAATCGACCAGAGGTTAGTTTAAAACGAGCTCAACTTCAGCTATTTCGGTTCATTTCTAGAAATATTTAGGGTCAACAAAACAAGTAAAAGACTTCAGCGGTTTTTTCGTGACTTGGTGTATTACAGAGGATTACTCAGAATAAAATTGTCTCCAAGATGAAGTAGATTTTATCAAAATTGGTTGGGTTTTACAAAAGTTATAACAAAGTTAAAAATCGCTTTGTGTAAAAAGCCGACTCATTCATATTATTGGCAAGGCGCTATCGCGCGTGCCCGTGTTCTGAATGAATAAGAAACTATAAGAAATAATGGCTTGTTTTTTTCTTCTTCATTATTAAATCTATGGAATATATGTGGCCTTTTTCATGTGCCCATAGATACACCATCATTTTTCTATGGTTTCTTAAATTGCTTTTATTGATTACCTCGGAAAAAATAGCCGTCTGTATGGCTTACTTATCCTGAGTTTTAAAAAATCTTTCAAATACCGTACTTAGTAAAAGAAATAGGATCTTTAATAGGAAATTGTTGAGAAATTCTTGAATCTTTTTTCAAATAGTCAAACATTCCAAGATTTCGCCTCCGGACAGAATGTGTCTAATGCCATTACTTGAGGCAAAGGTTTTTTTCCAATGCCACCATATTTGATGGTGATCAGCGATTCACTGCTAATCTGAGTTATCACATGCGAATTTTTGACTGGGTTTAAATACGGACTTTTTGTTTACTGTATTTAGAATAATTCTTGAATAACTGTTTGGTTTTGGTAGATGAAAATGAAATCCAAGTTGTGTGCCAGAGCTCATTTTAAAAGATCCTAAATAATTTAGCAATACATGCCGATGCCATTTGTTTTATCGTGAAAAGCTCTCCCGCTTTAGAAGCAGAGAAACATAGACAAAGCATTTATATATATATATATATATTCAGAAGAGTCAAGATGTTTTGAGGGATAGTGAGCTGTGTATATTTACAGCCACACACAGCCTCCTTAACGTGGGTCAAATATTAATAGTTTAGTGTCATCTGACTACAGTACCTTTCCTAATATACGTTCTAAATAATTGCGTTGAGGTTTTCCACAAGCTACGTTCACTTGGATGATTAAGGCTTTGAGCATCAGCTTTTATCTCGACACCTTGGTTATCAATCCTGTATGGTTCAGTGCCCTGAACAGTATAATAGTGTGTACTTTAACTCTATTACTGTTACGGCCAAATCACGTTGCTCTTTTACGATCACCGAAGTTAATCAACGCCGAGCCTGGTCAGTATCTCGATGGGTGACCGTCTGGGAATACAGTTACCAGTGCCGTTACAGTGCTGGGGACATACCCTGTAGCCATGCCGATCTCCAAACGCATTGAGCACTTCTTTCCTTTAGAAGCCTTAAGCATGGTCAAGAGAGGGGAAGGTGTGTCCACAACAATTCCTCCATACTAAGTGCCAAGTCGAAAAGAGCCATACTAACTCCATTACAAACGACAACATGATACATCTGTTTCATGGTTAAAGACGGATTAGCAAGCGTATCTTCACTGTGTTTGGTCTTGTCAACTGTTTTGCTGGGACGCCCATACTTATACAGGGTCTGTGTTCATGGTACTCTCACAAGTTTCAAATAAGGCCTTTTACTATTTGGCAATTATTACAGCTTATTCCTTCAGTTTGCATGTAATAATACAGTCTCCTGTATAGGCAGTTCTTTTTCTATCTTGTTAGTTTATCACAGAAATCAGCGGCTGATTCCGCTAACCATACACAAGTGGAACTGAAAGCATTTGGCAGGCAGACTGCATGGTTGGATATCGTGTTAAAACACAGAAAATGAATACACGTCCAGAATATTGCTTCCGTAATTTCTAAAAAAGAAATATAGAATGCACATTGATAATTAATATTGTCGGGAATGTTGATGCAACATGTTTTAATTGATGAATGACTTTATTTATATGAGAATGATGTGTCAATAACATACAGTTCTGTTAGCTGCCTCCAGAGCATGTAATCTCATGGGATATTCGGCATCTATCTATCTATCTATCTTGCGCATACATATTTTATAATATTATAAGTATAATGGACACATACATAAATATAAATATATACATTGTATTCCCATGTTAAAAATTGTGGTGAAAATTGCACTACATGCATTATCACTTAATGTACACCGTTTTACTTTACACTACCGGAGAAAGAGACCAGACAAAGAGGCTGTCTTTCCTTACGGATATTACATATTACACCTGAAGAAGTCTGAAGAAGGCCGAAACGTCGTGTGAATAACATAACCAACAAGAAAGAATTCAATGTTCCGAAAATCTATTTGAATCTTAATGCCTCTTCTGAGAATTATAGACAGTGCATTGGAAATAGGAAATAAACAAGAGTTTCAGGAAACTGGCTAAAAGACAAAGGACGGACTCAGCGTCTTCTCAATCACACGTGTAATTCACTTAATTCTCTCCACTTATGTCAATAAATGAAGAGACAATTAGAACCGTACGGGGGGAGACGATAGGATCGCTTTGTCGAAAGTGTTTAGGAACAATGTAGCCAATGACAGCAAACGCAAGTTGACAGAAGCACGTATAGCATAGAAGAAAGTTGCAAAGATTGACGCAGAGGAGGTAAAAGAAAAAGGAAAGAATCAGGAACGAATTTGGAAGCGACGAACTCCGCCAAAATTGCACGCCTTAATCAACGTGAATGAAATAATGAGTGTCAGAGCAATCCAAGCAGACCTTCGCATCGTCCAACAAATCATTTTCCACGGCCGCCGGTCATACACATTTCTCTGGCTTGGTTCTACAGCGGTCGGCCCAATCAGGCATGAATTACTTTAATGATTCTAATGGAAGATTACGAGTCAAGACTTACCACGTTCCATACCACAGACCTAATTGAACAATGATGCCTCAGTGAGCATGCGCCAAGACAATAATAGCCATTAAATCAAAGCGTCTCGGGTCTCGAGCGGTAATTCCCGATTCTAAGACCCCCCGCACCCAACACCAGACACTTGATTCTTGGCCGGGGCCAAAAGTTTTCGGACCATAAAGCGATGGAACTAAAGAAATTTGGCTACGATTGTCAGAACAGTCGATTACGATTTTATTTAGCCTATTTTAAAGTTCTGAGTTTTCTATCATAAGTTATACATTTTATCAGATTCATTGGTTCTGTGATTGGGTGAAGTATATACTACAAGGCTTCTCAAACTTTTTCGACTGGCGCCCCCTTTTCATGAGACGAAACATTTCGCGACCACCCCCACATTGTTATAAAACCAATAGATAATAAGACTATATGTTAGTCTTTAGTCGTATTGCTACAGTAAATATACATACAAACAAATTGAAATCTAAAACACTGTCCAAAATTGCAATGTATGTATAATTGTTAAAAAAACGTTGATTTTAAAATTGTAAGGTTAAAACAAAAATAAATAAATAAAATGTTGAAGTTTTAGAATTTTAACATTTATAACGTCCAGAACACTGAAATTGAAAATAATTTTCATTTTCATAGTTTATTGTATGTATAATTGATAATGTTTTTCAGCATTCATTATGAACAACATTTCTTTTTTTCAAATAATTTACTAAAATGTAACAATAAAAATATTTTAAAATAATCCGTGAATAGTATTATGCAACCAATTTTACAATAAGCACCAGGAGTAAATTTGTGTATATAGATCTAAGAAAATGCTAGTTACATAATTATTCTAAAAAAAAGGAAAGATTTTTAATTATCTTTGCGACCCCCAATAATCCTTTACGTGACCAGCCGTAGGAGTCCCGATCCCTACTTTGAGAAGCCGAGATATAGTATATAAAACATATTGTTTCAGTGGTGTGAAGACACTGTCTTATATATTTCTACATACCAATGCAGGCATCTGTGTATAGTTAGCAATGTAAATTAGTGTATATGAAGAGATGTGTATGCATGTGCTTATATGCGATACACGAATACAAAACCAGAAAGAAAAAAAGCGAAAACAGAAGTTATAACGAAGAAAAAGTCTATAATAAAAACATTTAAAAACTGAAAGATGAAATAGGATATCATATAGACATAAGTGTGTCTGTATGTAGATACATATATGCACGGTATGGCGGTGTGCGTTAGTGTACATGAGTATATATCCAAATCTTTAAATGTATATACAAAGGTGTTTTTATACATGTATATGCATATATGAATACATAAATACACAGTGACTACTACAAGTACCCGATACATTTCAAAAAGCTTATTTTAACTTACTTATAAACCTTCAGAATTGGCAGAACTTGGACAAAAGATTTCTGTACATAATTGTTTATGTTCAATATTGTTTCAATACTTTTTTGATTTTTGTATTTTTTTAATCCGAATTCTGTATATTGTGTAGTTGTATAAAGATGTTAAAATACGCTTTGTGAAATGTATACATTTTGCACTCACTGTATAAGAAACAATGACTAAACAAGCTAGTCCTCTTGTCGGGTATGGACATAATTTTGAATTGCTTTTTTTGAGTCTCGCGCCTGTTTTCGGCTTTTTACGTTAATTGTCTGTCCAGTTTCAAGATAAATCTCCCAGGTATGTCATGTGGTTAGTATTATTCAATTATCTTTTCGGCTGCGTAATATCTAATACGGATTCTATCAGCGGAGGTTTTAAAAGATTGCACTGAGGCGTTATTTGTGTCTCTGTTTATCGTCTTGTCGAGTAGTGAAGTGTTGACAACAGGCTGCTGTTGCACGTGACGCAGGGAAACGTTAAAGGCGTAAATATTAGGTATGTGCAAAAGTTCCAAGCGCCTTTTTTTTTAAAACTAGAAACTGAATACACGGTTGAAAATCTGCTTTCCACTTGGACAGTTTGTACACACCGAATAATTCACCAGGTTCATATGTGTATACCGTATGAACATCTATGAGTATCGCAATATTCAGAGGAGATG
>VCCN01001973.1:2636951-2649901 GCA_006491835.1 Architeuthis dux
GAATACACATATCTTAAGATTTAAACATATTTGTATTAATATCAAATATTGATGCCAGTCTACAGAAAAGAACTAACACCAAAAATATTAAAAAAAAAGGTTCCCCGACAGAAAACGATTGAAATTGAAAGAGCTCGGGGTCAGTAGATGTTTATTAGGACCGTTAATCCCAAGACACCATATTTATTTTTTTAAGGTAGAATCTATCCACAATCCTACATACACCATCCCATTGAAATATATTAAGGAATAACGAAGTTATCCAATTGTGAAGAAGACACAACGCCGACAGACACCCATAGCGATTGATAATATCCGGACTTTTTCCAGCCGGGGACAAACATCTCAAGTGTTTTCTGGTAGGAACACATGTTAGTGCTACTAGAAAAAGCCTCCAAACAATGTAGCTGTTCAAGTTAATGTACCATCACTATGATTATTAAAACGTACCATAGTGTCATTTTGTCGTAGTTTCAATGTATCTAGTACGTAGATTGAATCTCCTTATCTAACGAACAGTGTGATGTTCATGGTTCTCTGTCCGTAACCATCGTCTATTCCACTTAGAGGTAATAAATTTGCTGATAAGAATATCTCCTACCCACCATTATAAACAATGGACTCTGCCACTGGAACAAGTTTCTTAGTTCTTTTCTAAAAAAAAGAATCATCTAATGATATTCGAATACAGGTAGTCCCCGCTTTACGAAAGTTCGGCTGCGCCACTTTCTTGCTTCTGGGCGAAAAGCGAAAATAGCGTTCAGCTTTTGTTTTGACGAGAACCATTATAGAGGCAGCGCACATAATCACCCTTCTCATCTACACCACAGTCTCATACACCTGCCACCACCACGACATCCCTGGCATACCATCCTAACCAGTTTTGTGTTCTGGGGACGCTCAAATAATGTTCCCATATAAATTAATGGTGATTGCTTCTTCACTTTACGCCATTCCTGTTCATGAAATACTTTTTTTTATAGTGACGCCGTACTTTCGCAGTGCGGGGAAACATGTATATCCGGGAATCTTTTCATAGAGATTAATAAGTAAAATAATGAATCTTATTTTAAACGTCGGTATCTTGAGCGTTTCCTAACTGCTGGATCTCATGCTAAGAATTTGCTAATGCAACATTGATCAAACTTTCGAAGCAAAAGATGTTTTTTCAGAACGAAGATTGCATAAGCGTTTGCAATGATATGACATTGATCGGGATGAGGAATAAATATTTGATTGCAAGAGAAAAATGAAAACGGAATCTGACGTAAGGAATACAAATTATTTATGAGATCTTTGCGTTAGGTAGATAATGGAGACCAGATCCATAACCACTTGGGACCAGGATATTTTTTATTTGAATTCATATCGATGAAATATCACCGCATCCATTCCAGGACTATCTTTGCTTTCATCGCCTTCATCGCCTTCATCGCCATCTAAAAATTGGCTTGAATCACAATCCGATCCGAAATTTCTCTCGATATATCTTGTCAGCCTAACACAAGTTGTTAAACAATCCGAAGCCTTTTGTTATAGGGTTCCGAAATGAGAATGTCAAACTCTGCAAAATTCGGATAATCCTGACTATCAAAATAGCTGTGCCATAGATAATATTGGATTCAAATACTTCGATGTTAAGTTAATTCAAATAGGTCAGCACAACTGAAGCAATAAGTTAACTTTTAATCATAAAGGATTATCTTCACTAAATTAACGGCGCTGTAAAATCTAGAATATTACGTTATACAGTAAGTGCAAAAAGTATCTGATGCTTTTGAAAAGTCTATTTTAATATCCTTGTACATCTTCTTACTTGAGAGAGGTTGGACTAAAGATTTGATTTTTGTACCAAAATCTGTCAATGTTCAATGTTGTTTCGCCTTAATGGAGCTCAACTCCTAGACTGGTTGCCTTGCCCAATCTGCCCTGCTTTACCCATAACTGGGGGTGGGGGTGGATTCATGCCTTTCCCAAGGGCATTAATGCGAAGTGAACATAAACAGCTCGGACCGGAGTTTGAACTCGGGTCACCAATTCCATTATCTTTGGCGTTACATATACGCCAATCGCACCTCCTCAATAGTTACTACCTTATGAATATCTGTTGGTCAGTCAGACCACAGTAAATATGATGCGATGTCCTTTCTGAAAACACATATATAGCTGTTTTAAATTATACCAGATCTATACCTTTTGATATTTACTAGATTTATCTCAATCTGGAACAAGGCAACGAATGTGGAGCACTATGAGTAGATCGAACCAACTATGTCGCTAAGCATTGCTCGTTGGGGAAGTGTTCCGGATTTATGCTCATATGCCAATGTAAAGATCTATAATAACATTCTGCTAATTCCAACCTACGTTCGAATGTTACTCTTTCAGTAATAACATTAGGGCGTTAGGTAGTTTGATAAGACGGTAGGAAGAAAGAAGGGCGAAAAGAAAGTTAGGTAGTTTAGGAAGATATTTGTATTTTCAATCGAAACTAATTCATGCTTGTGTCACATTTCTCAAAGTACTAAAATGGGGTTAAAAATATCAAGCTGGTTTTGTCACCTCGACGGGGCCAGCTCTGAACCCTATGAAGTACGAAACTAAGAATTAGTTTCCCTTTTTGCGAGAAGTCAGCACGCCTGAGTAATGTGACCGCTACGCTTGTATAACATTTAGATAAGAACATTGACGGGCACCGGAAGTTGCAAGGGATAAGGGAGAGATTGACAAGATGCAAATAAAGGTTGAGAGAAGAGCGGAGGCATGGGTTAATGGACAATCTCCGTTGTCAACAAGCGTGGAATATCCATGGGTTCACCTAGTAGTATATTACCTTCGAACATTAGGTGACATAGATGTTAGAAGCAGGAAGCTCATACGTCATTCGCCCTACTTAATTGCAATTATTCCCAGAGTTCAAATAGGTATCTCCGCCATTATTTGCCGGATGGAGGCGGGGTCTCATTGACTCAAAGTAATTGACTCTTATCTCGAATTTTACTTTTGCCTTCAGACTCTAGAGTCCAATTCTTGAATAAAAATCGTGCAGAGAAAGTGGGGGTGGCTAAATGTAGATTCCTCAAATCGTAGCTAAATTGTAATTGGTCGGGAGTTGTGTATTTACGATAAAAGCCGGTGGTTTGTTCTGTTATGTACAAAGGGAAATCGTTCGCAGAGATTATTATCTCTGGTTGGTTTGAATCATTTCAGTGAATTAGCGAACTAATTTCAGCTAATTCCAGGAAAGTTCTGGATTTTCTTTAGCTTCGTTGTTTCTTTTTCATCATATGCTCTATTTAACTCGTCAGGAAATCTTCGCCAATAAAAACTTCTCTAATCACTTTCTCGTATGTATGTCTTTCTTTCTTTCTGTATTTGTTCGTTGATCTCATTCCTATATCTAAAACTTTTTTCTTCCGACTTTCTACCTGAGATTTTTTCCTTTCTCCTTATATTTCTTCGTTAATTTCATTCCTTCATACAATCTCCTTCCTTTCATTCATCTTCATACTTTTCTCAAGACATCCGGTCTCATTGTCTGAGTTTCCAACGATCTTTATTTACTCTCTATATCTTCAAAATTTCTTTCGTTTTTGGTAGTTTTCATTCGATTATTTTCCTTTCCTTCCATCTTTATATATCATGTCTCAGATTCTCTTTGCATTTTGAGATCTTGAATATTTCTAGTTTTTTGTTTATTCCTTTAACTATCTACTTAGATAAACAATTTTATATTATAATATTATTATGTACGTATTATTGTTCTCCGCTATTACACTCATCGAGGGTGCAGCGGGGTTAGGTACACACGGGCAATAGTTAGTAAGTCCCGTCGAAGCTTCGGTTTGCTTACGCCACCTGGTATTCCCCAATGGTCACCAATTTAAGTACTGACCAAGCTCGACCTTGCTTAACTTCGGTGAGCTTACGAGAGGTGTATTTAACGTGATTTGGGAGTAACACCTTAGCCTCGGGGAGAGGTTCCTCAATCCTAGGCATTGTGCTTAGAGGAGAGGCATTGAGTACCATTTTCAAATTCTTTGGTATGACTGAACCACGGTCTGCCGTGGTTCAGGCGAGGACACTATTACTAGGCCACGGTGATTAGATATTAGAAACTGTCAACCGAAAACTGTCAACATAGGTTTCTTTCAGTTTTGAAGTTGTTCTGGCTGGCTGGCTGGCTGGCTGGCTTTGTATGCATGTATGTATCACGCACACAAGCAGTTTGTTTTTGAAAATTCCCCACTAAATAGGCTTTGAGTGGCGGGGGCTTTCAATTTGCAATGTAAGTGTATGCTAAATCTATCTCTTAGTTTGTGTCACGCTTATTTTCTGAAAATTCAGACTTGTTCAGCGATCACGGCCCAACAAAAGGCAAGATAAGTAACTTATTTATTGTTCACCCCTTTCTCCAATTTGTTTTAATTGATCACCCCCAACACAGCACGCTGCCAAAAGACGTTGATCACGTGACGGTTTATGTTGAGTGACTAACCAGACTTGTCCTGTATTAGGTCTCTTACTATTCCCATTTACTAGACTCTTTCTCACCTTGCATCTATTTTCACAATAAGTTCCTTTGTTTTTGGTTGTTTGTTCTTTCTCTATAGTTTTCTTTTTTTTGCTAATTTATTTCTTACCTTTTCTTTCATTCCTTCATTACAGCTTTCTTTCTTACTTTTTTCTTTTCTTCTTCCCTTTCTCTCATGTTCTGCTTCCCTTTCTCGCTTTCTTTTCGTTACTCTCTATTTCTTCCCGTATGTCTCTCCCTTTTTACTCTCACTTTTTCGTTCCTGTTTTCTTTTGTGCTTTTTCATCTATTTCCTTTTCTTTAGTTTTCTCTTCCTTTCTCTTTCCTTTATGTTGTTACTCTTTTATTTCGTTCATTCTGTTATCCCCTACCTTCCTTGTTCCTTCTATTCCTCCCTCTTTATTTTTGTGGATTTGGATATTCAATTTTCTTTTACTTTCTAATCTCTCTCTCCATATATATATATATAATATATGATTTCTTTTCGATTCGGTTGGCGTTATCTATGTTTTCTATTGTTCTTATCTTTTCTCTTTCCCCTACCCTTCTCCCCCAATACCGTCAATTTTTATTTGAGCTAATGTATGAATTTTGGAATTACCTCCGCGCCGTTTCGAGTTGAATATGCATACACCGATATATGAGGGTACAACTTAGCGATGGTGGTCCAATTAGACGCCACGTGATGTCACACTTATGTGGGATCAGGCGGAAATTTATGAAACGAAGCAGTAACTACATAATTCATGTATTTACTTCTGTTTTCCATTCACGAATTCTCTTACTGCTTTTATTTATGCGCCATTTTTAACATCGAGTGTGCGTGGATGTGAAATTCTCACACTCCCACCCGCTATGCGACGTCAGCAGAATTCCAATCGGGACCACCTTCGTTAAGTTGTGCCTTTGTAAGAAAAAATCTGTCTGAACACAAAAGTTTGTTTGCAGTGTTTCGCCGTTTGGTGAGTTTTGTTCAATATTTGCCACTAGCGGGGAATCCCGGCGTTGTCCGGTAGAATCAGTAAAAAACCGACAAAAAAGAAACTTGCGAGAAACTGCAAATTGTTAATAAAATATCAAATGTGTGCAAATGTTTCCATTGAGAAACTGTAATAAGAAAAAAGATCAGGTGTTTTGAAATGTTTCCATTAATGTGCAAAAATATCCATTGGTTTCTAGTGAAAAACTGTAATGTTGTGAATTATGTGCGTGCAACGGTTTCCAGTGAAAATCTATATGTATGCTTTCCATCCTTCCGTAGTCAAGTATAGCAACGGTTTCATCATGTCAGAGTTACCTCTACCACTACCGAAAGATCCTTATAAAAATACAAACAGCAATACAAAATAAAACGACAGCAATTATTTTTCATTAGATGTGATATATGGTTAGTTAGTATTCGGTTTTAACTGGCCCAGAGTACCCTCACAAAAACAACAAGAGAGCCCCAGCAATAAAGGAAATGTAGATACTGTCCAAAGAATAATTGTGACAAGTTTTTAATGGGCGTTGACATTTAGAATATTGTATAGATAATACTGTGTAATCCAAAAGTCGCGTGTCTGCATCCAGTTCAAAACTGTAATAAAAAGAATATTACGCATGTGCAAAAGTTTCCTTCTTCCGTACGTAAGTTTCGACGATGGTTTCACCAAGTCAGAGAGTGATGTCAACCAAAACAGAAAGATCACTAAGATAAAATGTCAAATTTACTATCAGGTTTACATGTAAAATTGAGTCAAAAAACATAAATAAAAAATATAATTTTATAAAATATAATCTAACTAGCAATTTCTGACATCTAGACGCAACCCATAACAACTAAATCTAGATAAGAAACATATAAAAAATATCTCAAAAGGGAAGTTATATAACGATTAAATCTAGATGAGAAACATAAAATATATCTAAAATGGGAAGTTACATCAAATATCACCCCGAGGGACCCCGGTTTGTTCATACATTATTCTAGGGTGCATCTGGAACTCTGTGTCAGAATTGGTAAAGATTCGTTGTGAGATGGCTTCCAGTCTTATTATATAGATTACATCGGTGCCTGCAGGTCCTCTTATATTAACAGAGACGTATGATGGCACACAATCAAATTCTTGTTTAGAAATCTAGCTATTTCTGTGATTTCTTTACTTAACTTAACTGGAATATAGCCTTTCTGCGGTTGAAGTTTCTTTTCTGTGTTTATCCACCTATTATTTTATAATATTATCAACTGTAAAACTTTCTTTTTTGAAACAGACAAATTCAAACTTATTTGGTAGTTCCTGCATATGGCTACTCTTGGTAATGTTTATTGAGGAAACGGTTTTTTCATAGAGGTTCTTCCATGGTCCTGCTGTTGTGATATAGTGTCACGGGAGGTCATTTCCGGGCTAACACCTGGGCGGAAGTGAAAGTGACCCCGGTGACCCCAGGAAAGATGCATATGCGTAGGTGTCCGCAAACAGGATGTTGACTAAACTTGCAGGTGTTTGCCGGACAATCGGCGTGGGCGTTTAAACCCGATAAATGGAGAAAGACATCGGATAGAGACAGACAACAGCTGGGAGGGCACAAGACAAGTTTATTGTTGGGAAAAGTCTTTCGGCACCCATTATCTCTTTCTCCGCCACTACACAATGTATTCTTATGAAATAAAAATATATCCTCATATTTTTATAAACAAGTTTCGAGTTTTCCCTTTTCTCAAAGTTCAGGGTTTCCCTCCCGCAAATGAGGAACCCAACGACAAGACGTCTCATGTCGCCAGAACATGTAAAAGAGGCTATAGAACACTGTCACTCTGGGTGGGAAGGTCTTTCTGACACCAGTTGTTTCATGTATTTGTAGCTTTACATCATTACCTATTGGAATTCATAACGTATACGGCATTAAACTCAATCTTAAATTACAGCAAATTGAGGGAAATCTATCTTTCGGTACTTGGTGTAACTTCTCATATATTCCAACACCTTCTCTTGCCAATAGTTTCTGCGCTGAACATAACAGTTTACTTATTTAATCCAAAGTATCTTTTGCAGAAAGAAATGATGATATCAAAAGCGCGTATTTATAGTGATAAGCATAACACGCATTTCAGTGTATAGACTAGATACTTGATTAGCTTAACATAATTCTGCATCCGGCACGTCATAGTGTATCCAATATTATTGGTACCATGTAACTTAGTACAATCTATCGCACGTTAAGAACTCAGTATGGTACTCCGTTGATCTATCAAGAATGGGATTAACTAACTTATTTATTTTTATTAAATGGAGTATTGTAAATCATTATTATTATTATTTTTTTGCTACTATTTACCTTCATCTCAATGTGTGTTGCTTTTTAAACCCAATTAAACTCAGGCCGGTTTCTCTTTGGCAGTGAGTAGATAAATTAACAGCACGGATCGGAATAAAGGATAAGTTCCCAGTGAGAATCGAACTCATGACCCTCAATGCCGGTTAATGCCCGACCGCTCCTACCACTGAGCTACTATAACTAGTGGCAGGCGTGAGTTCCAATCAAACCCCTATTCTGATCACTTTCAATGTTTGTTTTTGATTTTGAGCAAAGCTCTGTACAAGAATACAAAGAAGGGAGATAGGTGATAGTAGATTGTGTAACGGAGTTAGGGAGGACGTCTCTGCTTTGAAAATCAGAATTTGAAATCTAGGCTTTTACCAGGCCTCAAACACCAACCTCTTATATTGGGGGGAAATGCGTAACTATCTCAATCACAAGACATGTCCTCCTGTTTATTGCCTGCCTGTCCTTGCTGTATTAAGTCAATTCACATTTAGTATTGATATGATTACATATAAGGCGTGTGGGTCGTGGACTCCAATATATGTGTCTGTTATCTCCCACTCGTCCAGAATACGTCGAATAAAAACAGAATAGAATCAAAAGATTTACTTAATATTACTAGAATATCAAATCCTTTCAATTAACATATAGTTGCATTGTCTTTGATTTTGTGATGAAAACAGGACCTTTGTCCACCGGTGAACTTGTTTTGACACTCGTAATTGAATTTTGATTATCTGCGGTTTAGTTATAACTCAGCTGTCTTTCTTGGGCCCCAACACATGCGTTATAAAGGGCGACCACTGTATTCCAAATGCAATATCAATTAAAACGCAATTATGACAGTATTCCATATTGTTTTCACACAATCAATACATTATGTCTGGATTTCAGAGATGAAGATGTATCATCATTATTCACTACATTTTTCGAACTGATCTTGTTTGCTATAGTCACAGTATTTCACCCTTGCACCCTCTGTCATTCTTCAGGTGATTGTTGTATCTTTAACATCTGGGGAATTTCTAACCGAACACTCTATTCAATCCACGGGGTTGTATTGTTCTCATTCCGCTGTCCATGCTGGAGAATATCTCGTATCTGTTAATTCTTCCAAGATAAGTTGTCCTTACCCACAGGACTGACGACCACCAGGTAGCTACATACACATAACCACGATTATATCTACTAATAGCCATTGTTCCCTAGAGATGAGGACATTTGGAGCCTTTAAGCCTAGTATATGTTCCTTCCTAATAAAAGGCTCGCGTATGACGTTCAATTATATGCCTGGCCTTCTGGGCTACTTCTTCCAGAACACTGATTACTGATGCACAGTTAGGTATCCCTAATTACTGCCACCAATGATATGAGGAATAATAAGAAAGATCTTTGTTAGGCAAGCTAGGTTTTGGTAGTTTTTCTCTACCTGTGTTATATTCAACACTGAGCTGACTAAGCAATTAATTTACACTAGCTGGAAACGGGGAGCTTCCACAATTGTTAACAACTGGGATTATCCATTATCTCCTCTGCTATTTTTTCACACTTTGTCATTTCTCATTCTGCCCACTAGCGGTTCCAATCTTCGTTGTCCCAGCAATGTTTTTAAAAAGAAATTAAATGATATACAAACATGAACTAGTTTCATATGCGAAATTCTTCCTCACCCTCTCAGTAAACTACCAAACTATCTTTTCTTCCTACACTCTTATTAAACTTCTTAATGTTCCTTTCCCCCCTCTCTCACATCGAACCCGAATAAGCTACCTACCTTTCTCTTCCTACCCACTATAAAAATAAAATCGTAAAATCTGAAAAAGAGAAGGCAGGGAATAGTGAATTCGTTTCAGCCCATCGTTTCAAATGGTGAGTAGTATATACATTTAAAGCAGAATTGTTACCTTTAAATGCAAGGGGAACACAACATGTCGATAAACTTTGCATAAGTTGGTATCAGGTCATCGATGCTGAGAGACCCAATGCGGAACGAACCCACTAACAACGGCCACCAAGATTAGCTTATTGATCATTGCTATACGGCGTGTGTCCTACTCTTTTCATATTATTTATTAATATAGCAGTTGGGTATCAGAGCATCAATATTGAGAGACCCGATGACGATCGAACCCATTAACAACTGATAAGCTGATCATTGCTATACCACGTGCGTCGTGATTTCCTTCTCTTCGCATATGATCTACTCGTTAATCCAAGTGAGAAAGGTGTATAGACATATTTGGATGTTTTTTTTAGGAAATGAAATACTGAACCTGATTAACTAGAAGAGTCCATAATTTCAAATGGTGGTTAGGAGGTATTTTTATCTGAAAAATGTTTACTCCTGAGGGGAATAGTCCAGTGTTACGGACGGCGAACGAAGAACATCACAATGTTCATTATTAGAGTACATAAGGCTGTGTCAGCATTGTATTTCCAGTGCACATTTCGAAAGCTAGAGTTCAGTTTACGTGTGGGCGAATGAGAGACACTTTGAAAATTTAATCTAGGTATAGTTGCCGTGTTGGATTCACGAATAAATTAAATAAAGATTCGCTTAGATCGCAAGATTTCTGTTAAAACACGTTCGTGTTCCACATGGTACATTAAGGATTGCACTCAAGAAATCTGCCAGACGTTTAAGATGTGCTTACAGTGCTTGACTCTGTTGTAAGAATATTTTACGACTCTTCTTACACATCGTGAAAATGTCAGTCGGAAAGCTCCTGTTAATAATACAATTATGATCTGTTTAATATCTTTGAAAGAGACGTTTGTTCGTACTCTAATATCAATTGCATCTATTGATGCCGCCCATGCATGGATTGTAGGTAAGATTATGATATTTTAAATTCACTTTGATGCAAATAAAAGCGACTCTGCAAAATATTATATATACATTTTAAGCAAAATTGTTACCTTTAAATGCAAGGGAAAAACAAAGATTCGATAAACTTTGCATAAGAAATCAGGTCATCGATGCTGAGAGACCCAATGCGGAACGAACCCACTAAAAATGGCCACCAAGATTAGCTTATTGATCAGTATTAGTGGGTATTACGCTATGCATCGATCACTGTGGAACAATAGTGGAGTGCACGCCTCCAGTTCGGTATGTCGTGGTTCAATCCACTGCTGAATCATATCAAGACCTTAAAAATGGTACTCAATGCCTCCCCCGATAAGCAAAATCGAGGACACCCCCTCTTTCTAAGGGGTTACAGCCAAATCAGGTTGGATACACTGGTTCTCGTATTATCACCGAAGTTAAGCAACGTCAAATCAGGTTAGTATCTAGAAAGGTGACCATTGGGGGAATACCAGGAACCGTAAGAAGAACGGAGCTCTAACTGTCCTGGCAAGTGGGACTTACTAACCCTAAGACAATCTCGATAAGGGTATAAACGGAGATGGATGATACAATGATACTACCCTGTGCAATCGTATTTAAACTATTTTACTGTTCTGATGAGTTCACGAAACGGTCAGTCACGGTGCCAATTCTAATTTAATCAGTTTGATGCAAAATTCAATGTAATAAATTACTTCATCTTCATAGCCCAGTGACCTTTTTCGTCTAGTGTCAGCACAGTCGGAATACAACGAGTTTTTAGTCTTGGTTGTTGTGTTCTCGCTTTATTCGAAATTTTTCGTCTGACAACCCTCGGCCGCACAGAAGGACAGGGATTTTTTTAACACACTCTTCCTTTTATAATACTTGTTTTGTCTGTCACTCTAACATAGATTACCTCCAGCTATATTATTAGGAGTTAAATCTTTTTCTAAGATTAGGCAGAAAAATAGATTCATAGAGCAACGCATGCCGCCTCTGAGTATAACATCCTAAAGGTAAAAACGACTGCGACCTCAAGTACAAAAGCAGATGCACTGATTGATAAGGCTATCAGTCTTCAAAAATCTCACCTATCTCTTCCTGACTCACATTACCTTACAAAGGACTTAACAACATCAAACAAAACTATAAAATGAATAAATCAAGCTAACTCTAAAGAGAAAAATAAAACATTAATCTATTGTATTGTAACAAAATGCCCTTAAGAGCCTTACGCACAATACGGGTCTTCAACAGAGCCAGACACATCAATTCTGCTTTTTATTGCAAAACACCCAAGACCTGTAACCTCATTATCTCTGGTGATCATTGTCGACACAGCAACAATCATTATCTAACCCAAAAGCCTTATTCGAATTGCTCTGCCTCTTTTAAGCTTGTATCGCTTCTGCCTAACAAGCACCCATTTCATAGATTGGCCATACCAACACCGGTTTCGCTCAATGGTTAACCTGCCACTTGGTCCCGTAACTCAGTACAGGGTGTTTTCCGTCCCCAGCACCGTGTCGTTGGACCACCCAATTTTACGGTAGGGCCTTGGATGAGATAGCCAGACGGAGCCAGATTCTCCAGGCTTCCTCAATCCTACTCTTTATACTGAGTGCTTAGTGGAAAGTCATTGAGTACCATTTGTAAAGTCTTTGTTATGACTTGGCCATGGATCGAACCCACGAGCTACCAACCAAACCACTAGACCACGGTGATCTCTTCTTGATGTTTAACCTTCCACGTATCTATTCAAAGTGTAATCTGAGTCCATTTTGACAATTTAACTGACGCTTCCGACATATCCTTTTGCTAGATACGTCTTGATAACTCAACAATTTTATATCACGTTGGCAGTACCAAGAACTACCAAGTTTATGACGGCCATATACATAAATGAAATTCTTGGTTGAGCAAGTCTTTCCTCAACCAACGCACCAAAGATATTTAATAAATAATGGATACATTCAACCCGAGAAACGCCCCGTTCGGCATAATTATTCGTGCTTCGATTTTATCATTAACCAAAATACTAAACGCACAAATTCAAAGTTAACAATAGCTACTTATCCAACGTCTTGAAATTTGATCCGCCCAGAAGAAAGCGATCGATTTAAAAGAGATTAGTATTTGAACAAGTATTATTACATTTTGCAGACAAGGTGTTTCTGTTAATTCTTTTTTATTCAATTACTCCTGTTGGCGAAAGAGTCTTCGCAAAACTGGGTTCGTATGTTCGGATCCAATGAATATAAATATTGTCCGAACGAT
>VCCN01001973.1:2661163-2671723 GCA_006491835.1 Architeuthis dux
AATATACGCACGTATGTCATCGTCTTTTAACCATTCTTTCATTGACATCACCATAATTCAAACTGAAACGTGTATTTCTTCTCTCACAGGATGGTGATTCATTCTTTGGCTGTATGTCTCTATTATCCTTTGAGGAAATTGAAATCCATTTCTTCAATGTTTACCCAATGTTTTCCCAATACTATATTATATATGTTTGCTATTATCAATGTTGTCCTTCCATTTCTTTTAAAGTAGTCTTCTCGACTTTATCTTTTCTTCTATTTACATTATTCCCCGTTTCCTCTTTATTTAACGGTTACCGATCACCGTGGACCATTGGTAGAGTGCTCGCATCTGGTTCGGTAGGCCGTGGTTCAATCCACGTCATAACAAAGACTTTTAAAAATGCCTATCCGCTAAGCACCCAGCACAATGATTAGGATTGAGGAACCTCTCAACGCCGCTAATGGGTTGCGGCCAAATCAGTTTGGATACACTTGTTCTAGTAAAATCACCGAAGTTAAGCAACACTGAGCCTGGTCAGTACCTAGATGTCCATTGGGGAATACCAAATGTCGTATCTAGAACGAAGCTTCGACAAGCCTGGTAAGCCGGGAGTGGGATTTACTAACAATTGCCCTTATCTACCTAACCTGTCGACACCCTCGATGAGGGTATAAGCGAATAACGATGATACATACGTATTCTGTTTTTATTTTTATATTTGTTATTCAGTCCTTTAACTTCGAATCTTTCATAGTTTCATTATCTCGCTTTTCATTCTTTGTTTCTTCATTTTCATTCTTTTTTAATTCTTTGTTTTTTAATTTTCATTCGTCTTTCTTCATTTTCATTGCCTATTTTATTTCAAATATTTCTCGATATTGCTACTTCTCTAAATATGTCTATTTGTCTATTTTAGCCTGATTATTAATTCTACTCAGACTATACACTACATTATTATGTGGAATGGAGCTTTCATCATCGTTTATTGCAGTGATCCCCAACCACCGGGTCGCGGACCGGTACCAGGCCTCAAAGCCAGTGCTACTACCGGGCCGCGAAGAAAATAAAAGAAATGTAAAATAAAAACAAATTCATTTCCTTGCATCTTAATATTAAATTCGTTAAATACACCTTTTTAGGAACAAAATTGAGCGTATTAGCCATTTATAAGTGACCTATGGTTGACTTATAACCTAAATTCCGGTCGTGATTACCTCACCGCCCTGTCGTCCAGTCCACAATAATGTTGCCAATATTAAACCAGTCCGCGGTGCAAAAGAGTTTGAGGGACCCCTGGTTTATAGTTTATACATACTATCATTATATACTTGTTGAATCTTCCACTGGTAGATTCTACTTAGTTTCGTAGCTTCGTTGCAGTGACAGAACAGAAATTGATTTATCACAAGAATCCTAAAAGAAAAAGATTTTCTTTTGATGCAGAACAGCTTACAGTATCTTAGCGAAAACGGAATCAACTTAGGAAAAAAAGCTTTTTTTAATATGTTGGTGTTATTCAAAGGTACTTATTTATTACGAATTGCTGGAACCTAGACAAGCAGTTAGTGTGCAATGCTATAGTGAGCAATTGGCTCATTTCAATGTCGTATTAGAACAGAAAAGAATATCGGGGTAAGGAAATAAAACGGCTATTTTGCTGCATGACCACGCCCATCCTCACGTTGCAAATGCAACGCAGCAGACGTTCATGGAGCTATGCTGGGAAGTTCTTCTACATGCTGCGTACTATCCAGACATGTCATTTGCAAACAATAACTGGTTTCCCTCCATGAACCGCTCATCGTTTGGTCAGCGGTTCCAACAATTTCAAGATATCGAAAAATCATCGAAGATTCAATCCTATGGAAACCGAAACATTTCTTTTAGGATTGTGATGATACGATTACTATTTATAAAAAACGTGAATGGTTTTTATTATTAATTATACCAAGAATTTACCTTCATCTTTAATTTCTAGTTATTGTATCACATCTTGGAGTCGGTCGTCATTCTACGTCTACGAGTAAACAGCAAGATCGGGAAAAAAGAGTAAGCCGCCGGTGTTTACTTTAGCCGTAGAGTCAAAGTTGTTATGCAACAACTAAAAATTAAAGATGCAGGTAAAAGGTAGTCATAGTTAATAATAAAAATATTGTATTAGAATACTTCATCTAATAATAAGTAAAATGTGTTATTCAACCAAAATTTACATAGGTTTTGTAATGAAATAGAAAAGGTAAGTCCGTATTCTAGGTGTGAGCTGAAGAGTTCCCTACTCACTGGTGTAGCAACAAGCAAGCGTTTAAATAGCGCTCTCAATTTTTGCTTCCTGTAGGGGGAGGTCACTCGTGACCGCAAGATATAGTTCTCAACAATATACAATTTACCTGTAAGGTCATGCAAATTCATAGAAAGTCAGATGAAGTAGTTTGATGGCAGAATAAATACAGTGAGTGCAAAAAGTATCTGATGCATAGCAAAAAGTTTATTTTAACATATTTGTACATTTTCAAAATTGTTCAATGTTCAATTTTGTTTCAATATTGTGTTGATTTTGTATTTTTTAATTTTCGTGGCTAATTCTGCAATTTTGAAGGAGTATAAGGATGTTAGAATGAAGTTATTTTTAAATGTGTCGGATACTTTTTGAACTCACTGTATGCTGTGATTTCATATGAATAAATGTTGTAAAAAATTACTAAAAATATTTGCACCAACGTATTATTATCTAAACAAAACTACTAAAATCTCTTACCCATCCTGGTGATATCTTCATTCGCAAGTACTTCTATAATACAGGTATAAAGAATATTATCGTTGACTAATTTTATTTGCTGAAATTACTTCCACAAAACTAATTAGCTGCTTCTGTAGTAATTGGTTTTCTATTCTATTAGAAGAATTGTTGGTTTGATGAGAAAAGTATGAAATCTTGCTTCGCTTTGAAGCTGGTAATCTTCACCTGACGTTTTTCTTAGCGATAATGTGCTAATCATCGCACTTTTGAATCAATATTAATATAGTTTTCATACGTTTCATCATAATTATTCACGTCGTCATCTCCAGGATTTGTTTTTTTCCCTGCAAGATAGCCCTAGTGATATCAAGATCTCATCGGTACACATTAATTAATATCTTCATTTCCCTCACAATCATTCCCGTTTGATGTTTCTATTGAATTAGTGATTGCAGCTTTTCCACTTTTCTAGCGATACAATATGTATGTATCACCGTTCGTCCCTTATATCCTTATCGAGGGTGTCGTGAGGTTAGTTACACACGGGCAAGTGTTCGTAAGACCTACTTTCCACTTGCTTCGTTCTGCTTACGGCACAATAATGAACCATCATCCAGGTACTGACCACGCTCGACGTTGCTTACCTTCGGTGATTTAACATGTACCGGTGTATCCAACGTGATTTGGCTGTAAACCCATAGCCTCGGGGACGGGTTCCTCAATCTTAGTCTTTAGTTTAACTCGGTAATGGATTGACCACACGACCTATAGAACCGGAGACGAACCGGTACCGCAGACCCATGGAACACGGTGATCAGTCTAGCCGAATGCAATATTCAGATAACGAAAGGTGTATCCGCACTTCTCATTGTTTTTATTGTTTGTCTGTTACACTTGCATTTTATTTCCAGTAGAATGGATGTCTTCTCAGGGCCGGTCCCTCCATTAAGCGAATTGCTGTGGTCGCATAGGGAACCAAGGCGCTACAGGCGCAATCTAAACTGACAAAAGAATAATTGTTACACTACCTTGGTGGCGCACGTTTTCAGTCTCGTCTTGGGAGAATGTGTCCCTTGTGTCGACTATGATTCTTCTTATCATTATTTTATGAATGTTTTCACTATTAGAATGCAATGGCTTTTGCTGGGCAAAATCAAGTCCCTCTCCTCAGTGGTTTTGCTGATTTTGATAATGCTGTTATCTGAACAGCTTCTGTTTGTCAGTGATTATGGGTAACCCGCCCACTTCCACAATTAATTTAGCTTTATCATAAGATCCTGATCTTTATCCAGAGTATTACTCCACTTCAGGTTTACCCTATGGACAAGAGTTTCCCAAACCTTTTCAGACTACCGCCCCTTTAACAGCATATATTTCATCAGCGACCCGCGTAAAGTCGGTAAACAAAGATATATTGTTAACAACAGTTAATATGCTAAGCTTTTTTTAATATGTTCTTTTATTTCACAATGAATTTGTCTTGATTTAGTTGTGATTAAACTATTTAAATAAGTTAATAGAATTATTTAAATTAAAAAAAACGGAACATATTTTAACTTCAAGCAGCTCTAGTGTAATATCAGCTTTTCAGATATATTGCCCCCCATCATCACCACTTTTCTTTCAACGCTCCCCTACCACCTGGCCTTCCAGCGCCCCCAAGCGGGTGGTTTCGCCCACGTGTGTAACCACTGCTATGGACTTAGAATGACATTCATGTTTGACAGTTTTTCTTGTCGTTTTTAATAATAATCAAGACGAATATTTGTGTTGATCCGTTTAACTTCAAACATTCCCACTAGAAGCGTTTGCTCTGTTCATATATCAATGGACGGCTTACTTGAATGCAAGTCCTATTCACAATTCCAAAGTCATAGTCGTGGAATCGGTAAATAAGAAATACCCTAAACAAAACAAAAGGCTTTATGTCACCTTTGTTGACCAGACTAAGGCGTTAGACACAGTAAGCAGGCCGGGCCTCTGGATGATCGGTAGAATTATTGGGTTAGTCGGAGTCTGTAAAAATGTGTCAACTCCGACTAAATGTAAAGCGAAATATTATAACATTTATTTATTTTTTTTAATTTCGCAGATACACTAATTCAATTAACCTAGTTTTCTTCTGTACAAGAAATATTTCAATTTCAATTTCAATTTCTTTGCAAATTCCCATATTTTAAACAAAGTCGGCAATTCATGAACATTTTACAATCACAATATGACAGTTCTTGAGTTAAGCAAGAATTGATTACATTTTGGGGCATTTATTCCAGTTACTTCTTTTGGGTCGTAGTTGGATGTGAACGGATTTCTATTCTGTTTTCAGGGACAATTGTGTTGGTAGGTGTATTCGCTCTCTGGGTTCTTCCTAGCTTTAGTAATGTACTTGCTTGGATGTGATCGCTTCTTTCTTGGATATCAAATCCCTTCGAATCTTGTTGCAAGAGTCTTCAGACCTATGTGAATTGGGTCAATACGGATGGATACAATTATTATTATTATTATTATTATTATTATTATTATTATTATTATTATTATTATTATTATTATTATTATTATTATTATTATTATTATTACTACTACTATTACTATTACTATTATTACTATTACTTCGTATCAGACCGATTCATCATCATTCTTTCTCCATGGTTCCATCCTATTGAAGTTGTTCTTGTCCTATCTATAATAAGTTTAATACTAGTGGTCAGAATAGCAGTGCTACTAGTTTTCTGCATTTCTTATATATGTCAATTGCATTATCTTGTCGTACATAGAGTAACCACTGAAAGAAAAGAAACATCTTCCTAGACCTGGCTAAGAATCAAAAAACAATAAAAGACAGATGAATAGCGGAAAGCAGCCAACATTTTGAAAATGGAATTGGATTTGTGAGCGCAACATCTGGCCGTGATGGTTGTAGTATTACTGTTGATAATAAAAGTATGATATTAGTCTTGGCCCTAATAAGTAGTAGTAGATGTAAAAGTTTGTGCATTGTATTGTGGATATAGCATAACATTTGGCCGAATTAATCGGGCCAAACGTCTGCAATCGAAAAGACAGAACTATAAAGACTGTCCTCTAATTAAGTTGGACTCACACCAAACGCCGTTAGGGGCCGTTTGTGTATGTGACTAATGGGACACATTAGCGTAAGAGGCTACGGATTCTTAGTTTCAAATATTTACGATCCTAACTATTCTTCCGCTTTCTCTTCATCAGAATGCTTCAGCCATTGCTGATACAACCGTTAGTAATAATTCAGGTGCCCAGATTGTCTAATATTCTTCATATTATAAGTACCTGAACAGTAATCGAGTGACAGCAAGCTTTCTTAAATGTACAGCACTTTATTAGAACTGTTTCTGATTTTAATAATGGCGTGGATCGAATATTTCTAATTTTCTTCTGTCTCCAATTGCTTCAATCAGAATTAGATTGAGGAAACCGTTAGCAAGGTATCATTCAGAGAAACAAAACAGTTTTGGAAACTAGCAACGGCCGTAACAGGATCACAAAATAAATAACTTTGTAGTATACACTGAAAGATATTAATAGCCCTTTCGAGGCTGGACAAGAGGAGAACTGAGATATTTAGTTGTTAATGGCAATGCATAAATCCTTTTGGCCGAGGGATGATGCTGTGTTACAATTTAGATGTGTTTTTCTTTTAAATCTTTATTTTCAGAATTTGTGAGACCAGTGCTGAAAATTTAGATGTTTTTTCTCTCGAATTTGGGAATTGAAGATTGAAGAAAAAACAATCTAAATTGGTGAAAGTGCAGAGAGACTATATATGTAAATTAAGAGGGATGAAGAAGACTCATCAGCAGTGGGAATTGTGTTGACTCAGCTATCATGCTACCAAAGACCTCCATGAGTACACAAGGCAGAGTAATGAAAGACTAATTATGACAGCCAAAGGATGTAATAGAACTAAAGAACAGCAGGAGGGAGATTTCAAGACAGAAACAAATGGAACTCTAGGGAGACAATGTATTTACAAAAAATACATCTGAGGATAGAAACTGGATACCTATTAATGGTGGCCCAGAACAATTCAATACTAACAAAATATAGTAATGCCAAGATAGAGTGAACAATGCAAACAGACTTCAAAATCAGCCTCGCATCCACGGGTAGAAACACAGTGTGATTGCTGTAAATAAATAGAGAGGGTGTATTGGTCAGAACGTGGACGTATATGTGCCATCGAGCCAGTGTTGAAGACGAAAGAAAGCGAAACATTTGAATAACCGTGGATCGAGCCTGAAAACTGTGTGTATTAAAGGTTAGGCTCCTTCCCAAAATAGTTGGCTTCTATTGAAACGTACCAATAGCACTAGATTCGGGATTAGATGGATTGGGAATTCATGAAATAATAAAGACTCTCCAGATCAAGGCGTTATTGGGGTCTACAATGATACTGAGAAGTGTGCTAGAGAGTTGAGGAGCGTTGATGTCGCTAAATCCACAGCGGTTACCACTAGATATCTAGCTGGAAGATGCAATTTCATGAAATAATACTCACAATTTATCATTTCATTATCATTATTGATAGGACTAAGATAACACAGTTGAGCTATGAACTTAAATAGTAAAACAGAAACTGATGCCGCTACTATAATATAATTCACACAATAATTAATATAATGGGCTCCCAAATCTTTTGAATCACGGTGCCCTTGGTATAAAAGTATTTTCCATGAAACGGCAAGTCAGAACATACTGAACAACAGATCTGGTCAGTCACTCAATCGTTTTGTTTGACAGTGATCACTAAAACAGTCTGAACTTTCACAAGCCTGAATGCATGCTGCGGACACAAACGTAGGGACCAATTTAGCATAAACTTACATTGCAAACTGAACCCCCAACTAAACACCTATTTATTGGGGGAATTTTCAAAGATGAAAAAAGAAAATATTTTCCATACATAATAAGGAGTATTTTTTAAATAATTGTCTGCATTCTAGATCCATCGGTGCGGTCTGTACGCATAATACGTACATACATAGCCAGTCAGACAGACTTGAAAACTGAAGAAACAGTTTTTGTGACAGTTTTGGTTGGCGGTTTTTAATTGCATTTACATTCATGTGGTTATATTAGGATATTTCGGTAAAAAGCTGAATCATCTAATTTAAATTCATATAAAAGTTATATAATATGTTGTTCCCTCTTTTAATAAACATAATTACTAGTAGGATGTGGGAGCCTGTTATTCACCACGCAGTTTCTCAAATCTCGGAATCAAACTGGAGACAGACATTCTCATTTCCTGTTCCACGTTGCACGATACTGGCTTGTTATCACGGCTACTGCCAAACCCCCACCTTTACAGAGATAAGTCGTCGCAAATGGGATTAGAATTCGCTCTAGCTTCAGCATTTAGAAGCCTATTCATCGTACTGATATCAAAAAGTCAGTTAATTCCATGTCGGCATATTTTATTTTCAATGCATTGACGCAAAACGCTTCCGTAAGATTTCCTTACTCTGCAGACAAAGTCAGATGGAGATTAAACCCTGAATGTATCTTGAGTCCTTGTTAGCTCATCAATATTATCTACTTGAATGTATATTTGAGACTTGTTAGTAAGCTGATATTGAAAACATACTGCCTGTAATGGCCGTCCTTTTATAGAGTTAACCATTTCAAGTGCACATTCAAGTACCGGATTCACTGTAGGACTTTGAAACGTTGATGCGAATGCTTCCCCGAAAATTATACATTGGGTTCACATTGCACCCGAAGCTTTGCTTATAATAAGTGTCTGCAATCCTCCATATGATCTGGACATAGAACGACCACCATCTGTACAGACACCAACGCACTCTGTCCATTCCCAATCATAAAGGTGTCAAGGATCTCGAATACATCTTGAGGCAGTGTACCTACAGCGATACTTTTACGTTTTCTGTAATGTTATTAACATATACAAATCATACAAATCAGATTAGCATCCCCATTACCGTCGGTGGTTTCTTCCAATTGCAACACGAATTCCTTTCCTTCGTTTATTCATTGAATTGATCATTGAGATCCTCTGCCATTTGATGGATCCTGCAACTAATTGTATTGTTTCATAAAGGCACATCTGGAAGGGGTTAGCCAGTAGAATCAGATCTTCTGCTATGGTATGAAGCCTTTTACATTTTCCGACCTATATGACGCATTCTAGTATGCTGCCAAAGCCCTGTATTCTATTGACGTTTGCTTAAAAACGTGTTCATCTGGTTTTAAATCTTGACTTTCCTGCAACTAATATTATTGTTTCATAAAGGCACCTTTGGAAGGAGTTACCCGGCCGATCTTTCAATCATAATGTTTATCATATCCACAGGAGCTGGTAGAATCAGATCGTCTACTATGGTATAAGGCATTTTACATTTCCCGAACCTATATGACGCCTTCTATGATGCTACCAAAGCCCTGTATTCTATTGACGTGTGCTTCAAAATGTGTTCATCTGGTTTTAAATCTTGACTTTCTGGTGAAATAGTCACGAGGCTTATTAACCATGTTGGAATGATTGGTTTCTAAGTGGTGTTTTAGCTTACTTGAAAGCATGTACTCTGGTGCCAAAATAGTCATTTACAATACACACTGCGGTGGTTGATATTTGTCAAAGTAAAGCCACAGCTCAAATAGTTATCGTCAGATTTCCGATAGTTCCGCTTTTTTATCATACACGCCTTTGGATTGTGCTGTATCATCAACGTCACAGTGCTTATTAATGTTTGCTAAAATCCTTTCACTTAGTCCGAATACAAGGACTAAAAGCTGTACCATACTTAATTTAAATCAACTATTTAATTTATTAATTAACTCATTGGTATCAGGCCCTGTCGACTGGGGCATAGAATACGCCGACCGTATCCTCTGCAGAGGGGTGGGAGCCCCCAAATGAGGCCGGACCTGTCGGCCGGGGCCTAGAATACGCTGACTGCATGCCCTGCAGAGTGGTAATAACCCCCCCCCCCAACAGGCGCCACTAAAGTCGCAAGACTCTAATTAAAAAAATAACCGTTTACCAAAGTTGCAAGACTCTAATTAAAAAGAAATAACCGTTGATATGCCGCTAAACAAATCAATCAATCAATCAATCACTCGTATCAAATTAATGTATTACTTGTTTAATCACTTATTTTGACTAAATAGCAAGATGATCAAACCATTCAGTACATTTAATCTGCAATGAGGCTACAGATAATCTGCACGTATTTGTATGCATCTACTACGTACCGATAATATTCGACAGAGTTCTAGAACAATCCAGAATGTAAACCATGTCTATCGACCGAGCGCCATCCATAGTCGAAACGGTGAATTTCAACAACGCATGAACAGAGTGATTCTCGTTGTGACCGTGCATCGGCGCACTGAATTACGATTGCCGAGAATTATTGAAATTTTCGAATATCCAGCAGTGCCCCAGGGACGTAACCGCAGCGCCCTGGAGAGCCGCGGTGCACACGAGGAAGTCGCTGGAGTGCGGTACCGAAAGATTCAATCGAAATATTCCAATGCAATAAGTCAAAATGATCTCTAAACTGAGACGTGTTTTGGCGTAATATGTGCCCCACCGATAGGATTATGGACGTTCCTCTGGGGGGAAAAGGGAAAAGGCATTTGGAAAAATAGATTAAGAAATGTGCCAGATATTAAATCAAGTCAGAAGATTTCCATCCTCTTCCGTATATATCTATATCCAGGATTTCACATCTGAAGGGACATTACTGGCTAGCTTCTGGCTGCAAATTTGAATCTTTCCTTCTCTTTTCACACATACACACACACATACACACACGAAAACAGACACGCATATATAT
>VCCN01001973.1:2961069-2972845 GCA_006491835.1 Architeuthis dux
GAGGTCCACTCACTTATGATTCCACTTGTCCTATCAGGTGTTCATTGTATCCCTAAAATCTTACTTTTACACAAATACATACTTCAGTATGGTTTAAGTGTTTATATATCTCAATTATAACAATATATCAATCAAATATGTACCTACTAGCAAGAGAAATAACTTACACAATCAAAGTGTACCAACTATCCCCACTTTTCCATAGCAAACTTTGGTCATATTTACGTTTTAATCAATTGATTTCACAGGAGGTTACAACCATTTAAATGAAAAATGTACCAACTGGCCCTGGTCTCCTCTATATCAAAGAATGCTGGCATTTCTTTTTTTTGGTGGGGGCCGATATTTTAATGCTGGTGTTAATTAACAAGATATACATTTGTTTTAATTCTATAAGACGTTCAAGCCGTAAAAGTTCCAAGTAAATCAACCTTCAAATGCCGAGCAAGACAATTTCACCAACTATTAGCAGCAATCTTAAAAAACCAAAGTAATATGTTTGGCCCAGTAGCTACACACTTTAAAATTATTGGGAAAACAATATCCCACGATAACAAAACAAATGCGTGCATATCTTTTTCTATTTGACCCATGTACGTCTAAGTAGGGTCCTTTGTAAAAAAAATATCACTAGATAATGAGGTACGTGTTAGATTTACTTTTTCTTTTAGCGGGGGTTGCTGTTTTGTTTTCTCTTTGTTTCTGCAGAAAACTAAGAGATATCGATCGTAAAGGACAGACTGAGAAAAGAGAAAATTAGTAAATTTGAGACGTAAAACTCGATAAAAAAAATAAGATGAGACGATAGCAGATACAAAATAGACAGAATGTGATAAAGGATCTGCTTGTATAAGTGAAGAGTGAGAAAAGGAAATAAGAAGACAGGTGTGTTTTGTTGTTTTTAACGAAGTTTGTAAATGTGTCTATCAAAGAATGAAAGTAGGTAGTGGTTGTGACGGTGAAATGGGACATGTACGTATCATCGTTTTCTGCTTATATCTTCCTCGACGGTAAACACGGGTTCAGTACACACAAGCAGTTGTTAGTAAAACACACTTCCGGCCTGCGAGGTCTGTCGGAGCTGTGTTCTGCTTACGGCCCCTGGTACACCGCACTGGCCACCCATCTAGGTACAGACCAGGCTCGACGTTTCTTAACCCGTTATAGGGCACCTCTAAAATGTGTTATATATCAAAACAACCTTTTTGTATACTAAACTAGACCTAATTACAAGATGTTTTCAGTTGCAAGTTTTCTGAATCTTTTTTTGTTTATGGGGGCAAAACCCCCTCTGATGAATTGATCATATATGGTGCCTCGCCCAAAAAATGAACAAACATGGAAAATATAAAAAGAATTACAAATTGAAGGAGAAAGTTAAATAAAACATAGAATTAAAGAATAACATTCAACGTAATGAATAGATACAAACATATTGATATTGACAAACAAAATAACACCTCTGGGTTGTTTTTAAAATTCCATTGCTTGTGCCAAAAATAGGCTAGTCTACTGGGGTGTGGTATTCTTCCAAACAGTTTCTGTCTTTATTCAAGCACAAGTGAACTTTGCAAATCTTGCAGACCACATTGGTGTGGATTATATTGTCTTTGTGGCTACAATATTTACATGTGAGGTGGGTATTCCACGCTGGCATATGTGGTTTTGTGTATTGTTGAATATGGCTTCGATGACCACGAACTGGTGTGGGCATCTTTAGACCTAAGTTAAATTGGTTAAATTGGTGATCTTAGGAGGACCAGCATCATTTCGGCCGTAATTCCTTAGCCTAGGAGAGAAGTTCCTCAACCTTAGTCCTTGTGCTTAGTGGAGAGGCATTGAATACCATTTTAAAGGTCTATGGTATGACTCGGTGGTGGACTGAAACATGGCTTATAGAGCCGGGGACAAGCACTCTACCACATGGCCACGGTGATCGGTATCTTGTAACAATGAAGAGTGAGAAAAGGAAAATAAAAGACAGGTGGATTTTGTTGTTGTTTTTAACGATGTTTCTAAATGCATCTATACAAGAATGAAAGTAGGTAGATGTTGTAAAGGTGGAATGGGACATTTGTATTTAGTTGAAAGCTTTCAGAGGTTGGAGTAAATGCAATGCTTTGTAATTGAGTGAATGTGGACATTAAGGATTCGGGGTGCGTGGAAAACAATTAGATGAAACGATTGGTACGTCTGCTCAGAAGAAAAAACATCTTGGAAAGATCAATGGATTGTAAAAGACTAAATTGGAAATAAGTAAAGATGAAATTGGAAAGCGGCAAAAAATGAAAGAGAGAACGAAAAACAGAAAGAAAGAATAGATTAGGGAAACAGAAAGAAAGAAAGAAAGCATTAGGAAAGAAAAAGCAATCGGAGAGAAAAAAGGCGTTAGGGAAGAAAAGAAAGAAAGAAAGAACGTAATAACGAAAACAAGAAAGAAAGAAAGAAAGAAGGAAAGAACGAAAGAAAGAAAGAAGGGATTATGAAAACAGAAAGAATTCGGAAAGAAAAAGTAATCGAAGAGAAAGACAGCAAGAGAGAGAACAAAAGAACGAAAGAAAGAGTGAAAGAAAGGATTAGAAAAAAGCAATAGGAATGAAAGAAAGAAAACGTCAGGAAAGAACAACGCAATAGGAACGAAAGAAAGAAAGAAAGAAAGAAAGAAAGAGAGAAAGAAAAAACGAAGGGAAGCGATGAAAAAAGCATTAAAAAAGGAACAAGCAATAGAAAAGAAATTTATAAAAAATAAAGATGATACAAAGACAATGTAAAGGAAAGAAAAATGAGAAATATACAGAAAATGAATAATGGAAGCAAGAGAGAAAGGAATGAAATAAATTAATAAATAGAAAGAAAGACGAAGAATGGGAGAAAATGACAAAGAAAACAGAGAAAAGGGAAGTACAAAAATGTAAGACAGATTTGAAGGATATGAAAGAAAAGGAAAACGAAAGAAACCTAGAAAAAAAACAACCAACGATAAGAAGAAAACAAAAGAACAAAGCAAAGATAATTAATAGAACTTCGTATTTTGCCTCTTTGTTTAGAACATGTGTACGCTCTACAATCTCTTTTTTGTTTTGTTTGTATCCAACATTTTAGTTCTTCTTTCTTGCTCTTCTTTTCAATTATTTCCCTTAAAAAAGACAGAATTGAAAAGACGAAGACGAGTAACAGAAGTGTTAGAGATACAAATAAATGTGACAAGTGTCTTTTTGGCAGCATGCCATTTTTTTGGGGGGGTCAATTAAAAAAAATAGAAAAAGGGGTGATCAAGGAATAAGTTACTTCTCTCGCTTTTTGTTGGGCAGTGATCACTTAATAAGTCCGAATTTTCAAAAAATAAGTTAATGATTCTTGCAGATATTCTATGATAAAATGGGATGTCACTCTCACGGAGGTAAGTGTTATCGATAATATCCCTTGCATATTTCAAATTATCATCGGAGTTACCATACATTTCTACTCTCACTACTACTGTGACGTCACCCCAACTACTTCTTATTCTATGGAGTGCCAAATGTATACATGGAGGAGTACAGTGGAGTAGTCGTTGAGCTTTTAGCTTTAAGTCGCATTCTGAGCAGATCATCGTTGTGGAAGCAGACGTTGAAGTCATTATGAACAGGAGAGAGTGTGAAGTCGTTCTTTGTTTATTGTGCGACCAGAGAACACGGACGCAAATATATACACTAGTCGGCCAGAATTACATCGATATTATACGGGAAACATGGCAAACAGCATATATAAAGGTTCCTCGAAACATTGTCTTTGCTCTTACAAAAATCTATTGTCTTCTATAATTGTTATGTGTAATCTAGACATTTCTCGATCAAAATCTCGTATGAGTAGAAATGCATCTATACATTCAACGTGATCGCATAGTGGAACACACCGGCTTTCAATTCCTTTCAAGTTCATTATAAAACACCATGTATGTCTCTCTTAGTCTTGCCAGACGGTCTTAGCAGCGTCAGGACTTGAGCTGCTGTAGCTGGGCGCGTATTATGGAAATAGTGTTGTGCCTAAGTTCAACCTCCCCTTCTTGACCATGCTGGAGGCTTCCAAAAGGAAGAAATGCTCAATACGTAGGGAGATCGGCATGTCTGCAGGGGATGCCTCGCCAGCTAGTTACGGCACCTTGTATTCCCGGAGAGTTACCCATCTAGGTACTGATGTAGCGTTATCAAATATGCATGCGTACATGCGTGCGCCAACAAGGTGATTTGTTAGTTGGTTTGTCAAGGCGCGGTGTGGTCGATGCAGACATGTTGCATCCACAAGCTTCGGTCTCAATTCTGGACTTGTTTGCAAGTCGGGCGTATTATCGTTCGGCATGCGTCTACACGTGTGTACAGATGCATTCTCGATTGAAAACCCCTTTGTTTTAGACGAATCGTCAGGAACTGGGAACGGCATCTTCTGGAAGCTGGGTGCACTCTTGATAGGAAACAGGACGAAGTCTGATTTAAAATGAATGGATATTTATTTGTTCTCCTTTTCTCCACATGCCGGTGATCATATCCTTCCAGAGACGAGACAATGAGTTTCTTTTGCAGTGCATCCGAAATCAACGATCATGCGAAATTTAGTTTTTAGTCAACTCGGCCCTTTTTCAGGCGATCTGCTGCCGAAGCTGGTCTGAAGTTACTATTATCTCTTAAGTTCTATGTTTACATTCGGGTACAAATTCAAACACATGCATATACATATAATTACATACATACGCAACTACGCATATGCAATCACATCGGACATCCCGAACACATACTCACACACACTTTACATATATTTACGCAAATGCCACTATCAATTAAGATATCCATTCACTGGACATTTAGAGTCGGCTGATATTCACAGCAGGGGTGTTGACTGGATTCAAGTGTTTGACCTCTTTCTGTCTGCAGTCATTTCTTATAGTTCTTATAGTTAAATATGTGTACATGAATTAAAAAAACACCAACTTTTATGAGGACTCCAAATCCCGTGGCCCTATGCATTACATTTCCTCTATATTCTAACAAGGGTCGACATTGTTCAACTTGTGTGATCGTACGAGAATCGGTGTATCTAACACGAATTGGCCATTTAAAACAGCATTCCAACCTAGTGACATGTGGTCTCTTCTTTCTTTCACCGTTTATAAGAAAGATATCTCAAGGAACACGATCAAAGTAATTTGTGTACGTGATGAACCCGATCAAAAGAATGTTTGCACTCGATGAACCCGATAAAAAAGATGTTGCACTCGAAGAACCTGTTCAAAAGAATGTGTGCATTATTTTTCTCTAATCTTTTTTAGCAGTAAACAAATATTGTTCTGCTCTGTTTTTTTAAATCGATGAAGGCCTTCGATTCCATGGATACGGTTAAATCAGATTATTAGTTTTATACACTGAAATTGTCATAGTATCTGGTTAGATAGCACATCAGCAGCCTTATATATTTGTTTAAATGTACTAGTACAATAATCACTATCGGAGGTAAAGGAAGCATTACAATTGTTTATAATTCTATTTCAGTGAACATCAATTATGCATTTAATCCAAAAATAAGTTTGGTCTATTTTAGTTATCAAATCCACGAATGCATCTGTACAAATAGTCATTGACTTTTAGACTGCTAACATATACCGATCAGAGTGGCCTAGTCGTAGATTGGTCGCCACGGTTCGGTAGGTTATGGGTTAAATCAATGGCCGGGTCATATCGAAGACTTTAAAAATGATACTCAATTCCCCCCAGCTGAGCACTCAGCATAAAGAGTATGATTTAGGAAGCCTGGAGAGGGATAGGCTTGTTCGAGACACACGGTACAGGGGACCGAAATCCTTTACTGACTTACGGGACTATGGACCATTAGCTACGGACCATGGACTATGGAGACTATTTACATATGTCAGGTATTTTCCCACGTATTTTTCCCATTAATATCCTCATCACTTGTTAACTCCTTTCGTATTTTGTATCATATCTGTATTAACTTTTAATTGAAATACATATTTCCTACCTGTATTGTATAGCCGTGGGTGTAACTATCGATTATCGGCTGGTGCTGGGTAGTTGCCGATTGATTGTTGATTTATTGCTGATCGAACTTTGGTGATGTCTGGTGGAGCTCTTTGTGTGTGCTGGATTTGTGGAGACACTTCAATTGACGCTCATGCATAAACATAAACCACATACACTTTTCTTTGTAAAAGACGTTTGTTTTTACTTTGGTTTAGAAGAATATTGATTGTGAGTCAAAGGTAATTGTGAATAGAAAGAGATGAGTGAAGACTGATTGACCCCTACACAAATGTCTAAAGGATTTGGCTGGGAAGTACTACTAACATAAACAAGTGGGGATATCAGATTTCGTTGGGTATATAATGTCTTAATAGAGTGCCAACGTCTGCCGTCATGACCCGACTTCCAGCACCTTAGATGAAAAACAATAGGGAACACTGTGCTTGTTTCTTTTTTCGCTGTTTCTTTTTGTTATTTCGACTGCAATTTCGTTTGTCAGTATAGAACAGCCAGTTGAATAAGAAATATGTATGACTTTTAGTTATATTATCGATTTTTCTATTCGTGTTTCCCTCTGGAAGTGCTAGTAGATGAAGCATTAACGGCAATGGACTGTTGATAACAAAGCGACAACATGTCGAGAAAATACCCCAAACGACTAACCATGTCAATTGTATTGTAATAATCTGTGTGTTATTAACAAGAACAAATATTGCACAAAATGAGTTGGTAAACATTAAATAATAACTCGGAGTTAACTGAGGTTGGAGACTAACGTATACACCAAAGAGAACTTGATACTTCACAATCACATTCGTAAAAATTAGCCTTTGTTTTTCAAGAAAAGTTGTATTTATAACATTGAACGCATACAGAAATATTAGCAACGGGACCAGTTGTTGTTGTTGTTGTTACTACTACTACTACTGCTACTACTGCTACTACTACTACTACTACTACTACTACTACTAATAATAATAATAATAATAATAATAATAGTAATTTATTGTTTACCAAATAATGTTTAGATGAACATATTGTGGTATCGTTCTTCTTATTAATAACACAAAGATTATTACACTAAAAGTGGCATGATTACTTTATTGGGATGGTGTATATACATGTTATCGCTTTGTTATCAATAGTCCATTGACGTTAATGTTTCGTCAGCTAGAACTTCCGGAGGTAAAAAGGAATAAAAATCGATAATATGACTAAAACTTATAAACATTTCTTATTCAATATAAACTGGTTGTTTTATACTGACAAACCGAGCGAAATTGCAGTCGAAATAACAAAGAAATCGACGAATAAAGAAACAAGGAACATTTTCCCTATTATCTTTTAGTAGTATAATTTTCAACTAAGGAGCCAAAAGTCGGGTCATGACGTCAGCATTTTCCCACTCTATTATTGGCTATCTTTTCTTTCTTGATCCTTTTTCTTCACTTTCTTTAGGTTTTCTGTAGCAACGCCCACCTGTTTTCCCTTTCTTTAAAAGTGATAGCACATCATTTGCTTTGTTTCTTCGAGCCTATTTTGTAATCCCACTTTAATAGTGTGCGACCGCGGCACGCTACAAATTGGTTGGGGACGGTCGATGGAGATCCGCTTACCCCGAAGTCCGAACGAGTAAAATTAAGCTCTTGAGGAAATCTTGACCCGAACATCTCCCGTGCAATGAAAATCACAGATGTTCATAGCCTCTAAACTAAAGTTCTAAATCCAAATTCAACTCACAGACACCCCCACAAGGACTTAATTCGTTCCAAATTCCATCTCCTTCAAATGCCCGTGAAATAAAAACGTTATCTCTTCTAATGTGCACTCGGATAGATTTTAATCTTTGTACACGTCTTCTCCTTCCCATGTGGTCTCACCGAAAGTAAGTACTATCTGTTTAATTGTACAAATAGGGCCACCTTGTCCGAAATTGGAATCCTTATCTGTTCAAGGTTTGTTTTCGGCGATGGGAAGATTCCTACTGAAAGCAAAAAAAGGTGAAACCATGGGAACGTTCTCACACACATAAACACGCATATACGAAGACTGTTGGTGGCATCACCCAACTGCAAATGCAACTGGATGCTCCCATCTTAGGTGTCTATCTTAGCCTGTCCATATTTTAACAAATCGTTGTTAACGTACATACTCATCTGAATAGCAAATGTAAAATTCAAACTCTATTTGGCTAAAGATCTGCAATTCCCCTTGAATCGTGGGCAAGCATCGATTATTTATATCAATAACAACACTTCAGCACATGGTATAAGAAACAACTTTACCTTGTACACATGAGTGTAGTGCTGTGGGTACGCAATCCTCTTACTTTGTTTGAGGATAATATAAGTATATTATTATACTTTACTATGGTATGGAATTTAAAGAAAATAATGATACAAAGCATAGCGAAATACTTAACATGTTTCGCGCGAAAGGACGTAAATTAACGTCCTTACTATGTGTATTACACGCACTGCCTATGATGCACATGTGCGTCTATTTCACGGATATGTTCCAAGCATTATAAAGGTGTAGGGTAACGCGTTCCATCACAATCAATATGCTAGTAAACGTATCCTCATGTTTATCGTTTTGTAACCTTAAATTAACCAAAACGGTGCGTTTTAACAATATATATATATGGAATCAAGGTATCCCTAAAATGCACTCCCTCGCGAGTCACCCAGCTATAGAGGTTTGCTTATCTAACCGGACTGCTACGATCGCTAGTGCATATGCGGCCATGCGTTCCATCACTTCTTTTCTTAGCACCACACCCCTGCTTGTACTTAAATGTCAAACAAAGAATAAGCGACGTAAAGTCATATTTTTTTAAAATGTTGGTTTTCTGTTCATGCACCGATATGCTTGATCCAAGCATACATTTTGGATTTTGAAATATAGTATCTGTGTAATTGTACTTGGATAACACCAATTTTAAACAAATACAATTATTATTCAAATGTTTCTTCGGACGATTGAACTCCTTCTTGTTGTTTGTGTTGTAAACACGACGTTTCGACCGATCTATTCTTCGGCCTTCTTCAGGTGTAAAATGCGAGTGTACTGGGGTAAACATAAGTTATTTTTAAAGGGTGTAACCGAAGAATGGATCGGCCGAAACATCGTTTTTACAACACAAACAAAACAAAAAGGAGTTCAATCGTCCGAATAACCATTTGAATATTAATGATCCTTCTCAAAATTATAGAATATATAATTATTATTATAGCATTATTCCTTAATTTGTTGAATTATTTATGTTATATACTTATTTATTCCCCCCTTCTATATAAACCTTCAGCACCAACGTTCTTAACACGATCATTGCTACCTTGGATAGCACAACATACAGTGCAACACATAAGAACGTCCTCTGCTCAGTGCCACAAGGCAGGAACTGAGTAAAGCGCGTTGCCCTAGCTATTTGTATTGCTTGGAATATATCCGTGGACAAATGTGTATCAGAGGCAATACGCGCAATACAAGTAATGACGACGTTAATTAACGTCCATTTCACTATGCTTTTTATCATTATTTTTGTAATTTCATACCATAGTAAAGTATAATAAATATATTTATACTTCATAGTTTTCACGAACACTGTGACTATTTATTAATTTATTTCCATCTACCTCTTTTTAACACTCTCTACGTGTAACTCAATATATCTGCTGAACTCCGTATCAGTTTTGTTTCCATGGCTACCTGTGTTTAACTCGGGGTTTCTGATCCCAGATTATACAATACAAATAAGGGGTTCACACATACATTGGCAGCAATTCCATTCGATTTGAATTAGGCCTCCTTAAATTAGTGCAATGCAGTATTTTTATCCTTTTATTTCCCTCTATTTGATGTGTTGGACGAAACCTAACATAGTTAATATCTACATCCTCGTGTGAAATAAGCCTTGTTATTTTTTTTAAAATTTATTTTTTCTGTCGTCAATATTAGTTTTATGACTACTATTTACCTTCATCTTAATTGTTCAATTGCTTTTTATCGCAATAATTCCGGTGAGACTCGAACCCACGCCCCTTGATGCCCTACCGCTTTTACCAACTGAGCTACGCGGTTGGCGGGTTTCCAACTCAAACCTTTAAACCCACTCTCTATCCCGATATCGTGCGCCATGTTTGTTTAATAAACTGGTAGATTCAGAATCAGTAAAGTACTTATTTTATTATTTATTTCATTAGATAAAGTATTGTAAATCATTATTATTAATTTCTATACTACTATTTACCTTCATCTAAATTTTTCAGTTGCTTTTTTTATTGCAACTTCACTCAAGAGGCTTCCTTTGACAGTGAGTAAATAGTGCAGAACAAGCGTCTTCTCCTCTTACCGGGTCTTTCACGTGATCAACCAATCACCGCTTATTTTTTCTATCTCTGACGCAGAAACAAACTCGTACACCTAATCAATTCTCGCATCTCCTCATCCAATGTCCTTCTCTCTTTCTTATTTTTTTGTTATTCCTCATACAGGCTAGTTTACTTTATTCTGATTGGTTTCTTCCCATCCAGATACACATTCGATCTATCCCCGGCCTTTCTTATTGTCCCCCTTTACCTAGTTCACACGGAGACCATCGGATAATCTTTCTACTTCTTTACCAAGCATTAATTATATTTCTACTAGGTTACCAGCATGAAAAAACAATCATGGGTATACAGGTTTTCTGAAAGTACAGCGTTCCTACAAAAGCGTTACCTTAGCCGAAATAGCGCAAACCGAAACAACAATTTCTATTGATTTTAGGAAAAAACATCTTTTAGCGTTCCCAGACCAACAATTGTGTGGATGGTAAGTCTGGCTGAGTCATTTGAGATCGTAGTGTTAGGAGGTACAGGAGACTGGGGTGTAGAAAAGAGAGGAGAACCTGTTCTGCTTGCTGCAAAACAAAAGCTGAACGCCATTTTCGCATTTCACCTTGTTGCGAAAAATGATTTATTTTTTGGAAAAAAGAAAAGAAAACATAGCTGAAAAACACGTTTCAGTGGAAGAATCTATTTTTTCATATAGTGGGTAGGATATATTTTTATCAGCAGACTTGTTACCTTTATGTGGAAGAGTCCGTGGTTACGGACAGAGAAACAAGATAATCACGCTGTTTGTTATATACATTGATGTGCTTGTGTGTGTGTGTGTGTGTTTGTTTGTGTGTGTGTGTGTGTGTTTTCTTTCCGAATGTTCTCATTCGTTGCCTTCAATGTGAGTGTGTAAGGACAAGGCTAGCCATTTGTTTAACGCAAAAACCAGAAGCAGAATGAGTCGGGGAGGGGACCACATCAATAAAAACAACGTAGCTCTCCACTTCATGCTATTCAATAAAGACTCACAAAGGCCGGGCGATCTCGAGAAAATTAGTATTGGTCGCAATTAATGGGTGCTCACAGCTGGGGCCCGTTTTCTTTGATTGAACCCTTTGTTCCCGACGTTGTCCTTATGATTACTTATCATCAATGGGCGCCTTTCCTCCTACACATGCAACGAAGGCTCTTTCAGCCTCGGCAATGTTTTATAGGTGAATATACAAGTGCAAACACCCAGCCGCTCAATCAGAGTATAGATAGATAGTTAGGTAGTGAGTGTGGGATGGAGAGATAGAGAGAGAAAGAAGGATACAGAGATAGAGGGAAAGAGGGATGAGGAGATAGAGATCATATCAGATACATCGAAGATTCCGCCATAATAGAATGGTTCAATAACAGCAATGGTATTCATTTTGTTTCTTAGTTTACAGTAAGTCGGGG
>VCCN01001973.1:3479889-3491909 GCA_006491835.1 Architeuthis dux
GGCCTTTGTCCAACAGTGGACTTATAACGGGTGATGGTGATGATGAACATGATGATATATATTATATAAATGATATATTATATATCAGTGGCGTATGTTCTGGGTGTGCTAGGTGTGCGTCGCACACCTACCGACCTCTGTATTGACATTTCTAGTCAGTTGTTCTAAAATCCACGTCTAGTTATATCTTGATATGGCTCTAGGTGGGCGGAGGGAATGGGAGAAAGCAATAACAATAAATAGTAGAAGTGTGCTGTGTTTCACGGGCACAGCTCGTATTGGCATCTACATGGACTCCTTTGTACGTAAAAAAAACTGACAACGTCGTATAAAACAGTAAATTATCGTCGGAATCTCAGTGTCATTATTAGGGAGGACGATTGGCGAAAAATATGAGACAAATATTATTTGTATACATCTATAGAACCAGTGATATTTGTTAATGTAGACTTTGGCGTTGTGGGAAAAAACATCGCTGACTTACAACCGAATTAAATAAGTAAAATTATCTGAACGGACTGACAAAATGCGACGACTGCGCCTCCTTGCGACATCTCGAGTACAATGGGAAAAGGTTGCAAACATTATCGTGTGATTTGTACTATAATGAATAGCTTAAATTCTTAAAGAGACAAACAGAACCATTAACTTGTAATTTGCACTATGATGAATAGATTAAAATGTTTGTTAATAGTTTAGTAATACTAACATATAAACATACACTTTAATTTGTATTCGTTACTATGATGAATAGCTTAACGTGTTTGTTTATTTTTAGTATACTTAGTATTACTAAAAATAAAGTGAAACTTTAGTTTGTAATCTGTACTATGATGAATACAGTTTATGTTTATTATTTTAGTAATACTTGGTATTACTAAAAAATGGACAGACACTTTAATTTGTAATCTGTGCTATGATGAATATGGTTTCTGTTTATTTTTCGTATCACTTACTATTACTAAAAAATAAACAGAAACCGTACAGTCTGTGTGACGAGCTCTCTAACTATTTCTCCACGGTGAGGTCAGTTGTATTGAAGTATTTTTATTCAAATGCAAATGAGGAAAAATGATTTCCTTCGTTTAAAATTACACTTATATAAGTAATGTATATTCCAGCAGGTAAAATATCACAATTAAAAAGCAATCTGAACACTATCAACTATTCTGGTGACTTCAATCCTAACTGGATGGCTTTAAGTGTGGCCTTGTACCAGACTTAGCTAAGTTTAGTAAAGACATTATGAAAAAAACCACAAACTTAATCTAATCTGATTCTCAAATATCCTAACTCCGTCCAGAATTTAATATTTTTTTCTTAAAAAAATCACTATCTGTGATCTGATGTCGCGGGGGTGTACGTTCTTAATTGGCTCTATTCATATATCCATTTTAAACTTTGTGGTAATAAATAAGTCGCTGCACCCTCAGCCTTGTTAATTCAATTGAATGTGGATAGGACAAGGAGGCTCGGTCATGACGGGACTCTCTGGTTGCAATCTAACTAATCTTTTAGCCGTGAGGAATAGTCTGGAAATGTCACTCATGTCCACACCATAATATATTCATTGTTATCTTCTATTCTCTAGCTTATTAATCTGGGCATTTAACACATTTTTACTTCTTTTACTTTACATCTAATTTGAGTGATTGGGCGTAATATTACTGGTTTTTTTTTAAAAAGGGCCTCCTATAAATATTTGGAAATAACATCTATATATGCTGGACCCTCTCAAGGTTGACAATGAGTGCAACAAAGTTTTACCGTTGTTATTGCCTGGGCAGTAGTTGTTGGATAGTGTTGGACTTAAAGGCACATTCAGGCACTGTCTCATCTGTCAAATATCGTGGCATGTCAGAAACAAACCAGTTAATGTAAAGATATCTGGTGATGGGTCAGAGCCCAGGGATGAGGTATCATACTTTTCTCCAGGTTAAAATGGTTATCTCTTAATAGACAACTCCCAATGGAGTATGTAGGCCGGTGACGAAGTCCCGGTTTCAGTTGTATGCGTCAGCTTAGTGATCCTAGCAAGTCTCAAGTCTGGTCGAGACCAAGACTTTATTCCTACATGTGTTATGACCACTCCCTTGTCAGGATGCAAGTCCACCGAAGGGATACATCCACCCTAATCATACAGCTTAGGGCGTACTCAATTAGTGCACCGGGTACATTTGTTCTAATGAAGAAGTGTCCACTCTCTTCGCTCATACGGGTAATCGAATACAGGGCCTTCTGCGTGTGGGGTAGATATGCTAACCATTACACTATCCGAGCGGACTTCTCTAATTTAACAAAACCAGGCTTAGTCGAAATCCGAACTCACTTTACCGATTCTGTTCCAAGCCGATTAGAGTTAGGCTACCGCACACCTCCCGAAGGCTAGAGAGCCCAATCTACCCTGCTATTTTATCCATAGTTAGGGGGAGAAGATACGGATTCGTACCTTTCCCAAGGGTATTAGTGTGGAATGAACACAAACAGTTTCGACCGGAATTTGAACTCGGGTCGCCGATTACCATATTCCCCGCCGTTACCAACTACGCCAATCGCACCTCCTAAAAATATTTTTTATAGTCGCATATTCTCCAAGGGCTAAGGTAAAGAAGTTTTAAACAAGCTCTTTTTAATAGACTTAAGAGATCTTTGAAATACAATATCTATATACATATTGCAATAATCAACATACGAATTAAAACTACCATACACATTCATTATTGACTCTATGTAGGTATATCAATAAGTCCGTAGCCTGATGATGAGAAAGGCGTTTATTTCAAACAACGTTTTTAAAGGTTTTCAATATAAACTTCTTCCATGTCGATGCACTTAATTCATTGGGGAATATTAATCACACAGATCGAACGTTATACAGTGAAAATTCCAGATCAAAATATAGCTAATAATGATGATTCAGGTTATGGACCTATTGATTTACTCTACGTGAATATAAACTAAACCGAGATCCTGATGTCTACATACGCTCCGAGAGAAATAAGCAGGTAATGGATATTCCAAAAACAGATCATAATTATATGTTCAAAGATATCTTAGATCAGTTATTCTGAAAGTGGGTGAACGTCCTAAAGGGGACAATTTGAATATATTTGTGGGCAATTTGGAATTCTGGTGTGAATAAGGTTCCGTAGCTCAAAGCTGAGTCGTTTTGAGGCTTAACTGATAAATTCCTAACTACACAATACTATTAATTACTAATTTTACTATAGATTCCATATATACTAATGCTTAACCATTAACTTTGTGAGGTATAAAATCGATGATGTCATCGTGTTTACACTAAGAAATCACAAAAATGTTAGTAAGTTCCCGAAGGTTTATATATCAGTAAATGTTACTCTTTGATTCCAAACTCTACATTTTCAGTTACATTATAAGTAGACACCCCCCCCTGATAAACCATTACAGGTCTAACACATTTCTAGAATGGTCTAGTGTCTAATGGATTAAAAGCGCAAACAATTACTAGCGGAAATATGTGTTTCAACATTAACTAAAGTGAATCTTAACCACCAGAGCATTTTAGTCCAGGGGTCAGACCAGGTTTTGGTACCACCCAAGGTTGTCAAATATCTTTTGTATTTTTGTCTTCCTATATATCACTAGTTTATGTTTTGGTATGATAACCCTGTCTATCTTGTAGCTTAATGATAGTAATCAATCTGTAAACAAACCTACCCCCATATAAAACTATAAAGCACTCAGAGTGTGCGTACCCCTGCCAAGGGAAGAAATATGCATGAACCCGCCCCAGAATTGTATCACTTCTTCCCTAGCCTATTGCCCAGCGTTTAACAATATTTCATTGAATCGTAATGAGGACCTTCGGAGATATCGGGTGGAAAGTGATGAGCGTATACATAAATGTGTAAGGACCCACCTTCATTTTAGATACGCATCTGGGGATCTGAATGAGTGGACATAGAGAAATACGAAACTACCTTACGCCTCTAGCTCCGGCTGACGTCACTGCCCTCAGTTTCTCCTGATGATGATTCAGAGCTAGCAACAATGCAAGGTCTGAAATCCTGGAAAACCCTCCCTAGAGCTGCATAAATAAGACAACACACTGCACTCTTGGAGATAGCTAGGGGCCTAGGAGAAAGTGAAATACCAAAGAGTCAGTATCATCGCAAATCTCGCAGTAAATTCACTATGAAAAGGCTCCTTGCAGCGGACTATAGAAAACCAAGTTCCGAATGTTGAGGCTAAATATGCCGGTATAAGAATATCATCTAGAGATGCACCAAGTAGTTCGCGGGTATATGAAAGGCTATCTTCTGCCAGGAACACATACCCGAGAAAGTCTCTCACATTGTTCGGACTTAAGAGCTGGTGCCAAGTTCGGGAAGTAGCTACTAGGAAACATGATGAAAGTTCTAGCAGCATTGTGTCGGGACCTTGTTGCAGTAGAGGGGCATTATAGGCTGTACACAAAAAAGAGTCTACATCCACATTTAGTATGATTGAAGACCTTGAAGAACATTTAGTCTATGAGAAAGCAGTGTACATCAGGGGTGATCTTTTGCCACCTCCTGATGTTCTTCTATTGGGGGTCCTCACACCAAAGCTTTAGACTCCCTGAAATCTCTTGGCATTGCACCGGTTAAACCATTAACCAAAAAATAAATCCGCGGAAAGTTGGAAAGTGAGTTTACTGGACCACTACACGGTGTCTGTGATGAAAAGGGTAAGGTTCTTGTCTATCCAGACATATTATCAATGGGAGCTCTTGTCAAACAAGCCCACAAGTTAAAACAGGATATCAAGACTGCAAGCGATGCCACAGAAGATGCCATCACAAAAGCAGCTATGGAGTTGAAAAACAGCATCAATAAGCAAGATGCCCCCAAAACATGGTCAGCTGACACAGAGAAATGCATTCTTCCTGAACCGGTTACTAAATTCCTGAAGACACTGTTGACTGGCGAGAATAACTGTTTCAATCCTTCACCAAGAGTCCAACGTCAGGTAATTTCCTTTGGCTGTGATTTAGTATCTGCTCTCACAATTGGCAGGACAAGGTCGCCTAGGCGTGTCCTTCTCCCAGTTGTCATTAAGTCTTTGAAACAAGGGATTGAGACAAATCAGGAATAGACTCGGCCACAACTGGAGGAGATTGACACATCAGACTACATAGACAGACTTGAAGAGACACTCAGTAGTGGTGCTACTTCCCATAGAGTGAATGGCATTGATGCCCAACCGAAAGTTGATGGACATTTACCACAGTCAGTACTACTTACAGTAATTAGATCAAATGTAACCACTCATTCCGTACCCCATGTCAAAGAGCATACCTTTAGGAGTACGATACAAGTAAACTAGCTTTTGTTGCAATTTGTGTGAGGCCGTTACATTATGACTGTACTGTTTCCTGTGTGAATGCCAAGTAAAGCGCTATATTGAATTTTCCAGTGACAAGTTAATTACACAATATCTCCGAAAGCAATTAAATAATTTCTCTGAAATGTTGGCTGGGCAATAGGCTACGGAAGACGTGATTAAATATTGGGGCGGATTCATTCAAGGTACGCAATCTATTAAGTGCTTTCTAATTTTATATGGGAGTAGGTTTGTTTACAGAGTGATTAATATCATTCAGCTACAAGATAGGTAGTTTTAACATACCAACATATAAACTAGAGACATGTAGGAAGAGAGAAATGCAAAATTTGTTTGGCCACCTTGGGTGGTACCAATTCCTGAAACTATCAGTGTTGGCCACTGGACTATTTTGTTTATAAATATACAAAGCTAATATGAAAATGTTGATCATTCATTTACTCATACTCGAAGATTCATGGAAAATACTTATTTCTGTAGGTATTGCTCAGAAATAAGTATTTTCCATGAATCTTCGAGTATGAGTAAATGAAATTGGAATGTGTGTATTTAGAAAGATGTAGGTGTTGAACTTAGCATTCATTGAATTTGATGATGTAATAGTCAGCATTCTTAGGCCTTTGCGTTCATGAACTTAATATGTATACTGTTCGTGGAAATAAGTAAAAGTGGATGTCCAGTGGTCAGGAACGCATGCAAGCAATACCTACAGAATAGTGATATTATCTGTATAATATTATGGAGAGAAATTGTATCAACCGCTACTAAATGGTGTCATAAGGTTATCCGTCTAATACTAAAAGGATATGTTAAATTACAACTTGCTAATATAGTCGAGATGTTCCTACATTGTGACATGCAAGAGTGACATCAAGGAAACAACATACACAATTAGTAAATTACACCTTTTTGCAATATTTAAAATTATTCTGTCTATCCACAGTAAATATATTGGTAATTTGCTTATGGATTACTGCATGTCGTGCCCGATGACCTTTCAAAATATCTGCCTACACATGCGATGTCTATCTGCGTTAAACCACCTTTGATTGATACATGAAAGAACTGACCTAATAAAAATCAGCCAACGTTCACATACGTACATCAAAGGTTAATAATTGCGTCAAACCAGCAAGGGACGCTCACGCACGTCTATGTGAAGTAATATACGTCCAAATCTTGGATCGAATCATTTTATGTGCATATGCAGATATCGGTCTGGTAAGCAAGTCACTTTTTCCGACATGCTCCTTTATCATTTAGTTCTCAGCCTGATCTCTACCATATATTATGTCAGCAAAGTTGCTGTCGTCTCGTATACAGTGAGTGCTAAAAGCAACCGATACATTGGAGAAGTTTAATTTTAACATATGTATACACCTTCAGAATTGACAGATGTCGGATCAAAGATCAATACTAATACAGAAAATACAGAATTATTGAGACAAGACTGACAATTGAAAGGTTATGCACAGCAATCAGAAATCCAAATGTTAATTTTGAAGCTGTATAAGTATGTTAAAATAAAGGCCTTTCAATGTATTGGGCACTTTTTGCACTCACTGTATAATAAATAAGTACATACAAGTTACATGATAGAATGATGGCTAGGGGATGCCGAAGATAAGACTGTTGTTTTAAAACTAATAGTCGAAGTATTAGAAATAGTAGTGATCGTAAATATAGGAGTAGTTTTAGTTTTTCCTCATAGATTCATTTATAAAGCTGATCTATAGCTCAGTGGTATAGTGCTCGCCTCCAGTTCGGTAGGTCGTGATTCAATCCACCGCCAAAGACTGTTAAACATGGTATTCAATGCCTCTCCGCTAAACACCCAGCACAAGGACTAGGGTTGAGGAACTTTTCCTCGAGGCTAAGGGGTTACGGCCAGGTCACTTTGAAGACTTGCTTGTAAAAATATCTGGACATATTTGTATTACACAATATACATCTTTGTCAACCGGAGAGTGAAGAGTGGGAGAGAGATGATAAGGAGAACCGCCAGTCTGTCCCCAACAGGAACAGCGGTCTTGTGCCTTTCGGATCCGCTGATGTATGCCTCTCTCTTTGAGTGTCGATATTTCTGTTCGCTCTTCGACTAAATGTATTCTTATCCGGGTCTGCTTTATAGATTTCTCTAACGCTTACGTGGTGTGAATCACGGTGTCAATCACCGGTCCCATTCTGTTTTAGACACTGACATTATTTAGACAATATACCTATTTCCTGAGGTGACTGGGTTCACTTACATTTCCGCCCAGGTGTCAGTCTGGAAACACATATCATAACACACCTACGAGTAGCAACGTCAAGCCTGGTCAGTACTTAGATGGGTAGCTCTTGGAGAATACCAGGACCGTACGCAGAAAGGTTGTGGGTCATACTAACAATTGCCCGTGTGTACTGCAACACCCTCGATGTGGGTATAAGCATATCATTATGATAAATACACACGTCCTATCAATATGAACCGACAATAGTTACAAATCCTCTACGGGGAAAATGCCAGAAACAGAAATGCAAAACAGATCTGAAACAATTCAGAACACATTAAATACGAAATTGGCCAATAAACATTTCACAAAATGCATATTGTAAACTCACAAACGCACGTACATATCTATTTGTACTTGTTTGTATGCAAAAAATATAACTTAATATATAAGTAAATATTATGTGCACATGGTATCCTGATGATATATATAGGTTCAGTGAAATATATATCTATATGCGTGTTTACAATTCCGTAGTGTAAAACTTATATATGCGTGTGTGTATGTGTGAGTATGTATGCATATATGTGTGTGTGTGTTAATATGATTGTCTTACATAAAAACGACATATATTTTCAAAAGAAAACATCGATATATCTGAATAAACACTCTTCTGAAATATGTAATTTAAACTAACATGCATGTTTGTACATGTGTGTAGACATACATATTCAACAGACAAATCTTATTAAAAATACAAAACAACTTCCAAGACGCGGGTATACATACAGACACGTCCATACACATTACCTCAGTTATTCAAATAGCATATAGTTTCCACTTGCAAACATTTGCGCACACTTGGGGCTTTGAGCATGGCAGACAGAAGCATAAAACCTCAAGACAAACTACAAAGACTGTAATTACGAACGTGTTTTCTCCGTGAAGAACGGAGCATAGCGTGCAAACGAGTCTTTTGATAGAGGTAGAAATTTACGTTCATTTTGTGTAGGTTTTTGAAAATTCCACATGTATTTACGGCAAAACAATATTTAGCAGACTTGCATGAATAATAATAATAATAATAATAATAATAATAATAATAATAATAATAATTATCATCATAAGCATCATCATCGACGAAGTAGTGAGACTGTTTAGACGAGGGCGATGCTGGGGTTCTGTGAGGATACTATGAAAGGTGCTGGCGCTTTGAGGAGACGTGCTGCCATTTAATCTCTAACAACTTTGTGAGTACAAAAATTAACCGATTAATTTGAAAAGTCTATTTAAACATATATACATACAGTTTTAAAATTGACAGACTTTTGGCCAAAGATTTCTGATTTTGTAGATAATCCTTCAAGGTTCAATCTTGTTTTAATATTTTTGTTTCTTTTTGTATTCTTTAATCCTTACACCAAATTCTGTCTGTTTTGAGGCGGTAGAATACGTTAAAATGAACATTTCGAGATGTATCGGATACTTTCGCCCTCACTGTATAACCACTAAACATGTGGTATGAACGAAAATACATGAAATTATTATTTTCTTCTTTACTTTTGGTCACCCTAAGCAAGACCCTTCGGCCATTTCTCACATCAAAGGGTTAGTAAAAAGGAAGTTATTTATGCCACGGAATTACGAGCAATAAAAGAACATGTAACATAACTTATTGATGTTAAAATTGTAAAATTGGAAACACTAACATATGACACGTTTTAAAGACTAAAAAGGCAATACTGGTTAAAATAAGTTAAAATGACTTATGCGAGTTAGAACCACTAAACACGAAGAGCAATGAGAGAATTACAGAAAGAAGGCACTTAAACATGTAAGAGTGTATTCGTCGGGAAGACAGTCAGAATGGAGCTTATTCCCCATAGCATATGTTCTTGGGAAGAAGCTGTTTGCATAGAACTTGTGACGAGTCCTTGATATATCTAAAAAGTATGGATGTGACTTGATTGCAGACCGAGTTTCAACTGAACATTCCCGGACAGGATATTTCGGAGAAGGTAGTTCATCTGAACACTCTGCATAGAATATACTAATACTACTAATTAATATTAAAAAATAATATGTTCGCTATAACAGACCAGAGACTAGTAAATCTCAACGAGAAATTGGTTTTCAGATTTAAAACTAATGGTGATATGCAGTGAAGACATAATGTAAGAGAGACATTGGCAACATATTAATGTGCCTAAATCATTCATACAAACATACCTACCAATTATAAAGCATGGTGTGCTCTAATTTACCTTTCATAACGAAGTTGAAAAGAGATATATGTTCTGTTTATGGATTACAGCAGGGCTTCTCAGACGTTTTTCATTCACAATGAGACGGAAGTCTTTACAATTCCCATTGTTTACCTCTGTCAACGAAGTTGAAAAGAGGTATATGTTTTTGATCGCGTCTATTTGTTGGTTTGTTTGTTTCTGTCCGCAGGATATCTCCAAAAGTTCCCAATGAATTCCAATCAGAACCTCTGGTAGGGCGGACAATAGGCAGAGGAAGAAGTGATTAAATCATGGAGCGGATCCAGGCACAATTACCTCCATTACGACGTAGTTATATGTCCAAAACGCATAATATCGCCATTTTATTCCTGTCCGCATGCTATCTCCCAAAGTTCTCAATACATTTCATTAGGATTTTCTAGCATCTTTGACAGTGGTGTGCTTCTCTGTGAGTGCTTTCTAGACTATATATTAACATTAACTAAACATAAAAACAAATAAAAACCGGAAAAAATTGTCAAAAAGTTGCAATGTATTTATTACTTATTAATAGTTTTACGGTTTTTATTACAAACAAAACTAAATTATGGTTTTAAAATAAATTACTATACGTAACACAAATGGGTTTCTTTTAAAGATTGGTGAATTTTACAATAAGCACCAGAAAGCGTATAATTTTGTATGGAGATAAAGAAAAGACATTCTCCACATAATTATTTAAAGGAAAATCACCGATTTTCAAATATTTCTGCGATCCCCAAAAGTATTTCCATGATATATAGTTATATTGGCACTCACACTCAGGCGGATGCTCATACACATATTTAGCTAGGGTTGGTTAGCAATTTGGGCTTGTGGTCCATTTATTATGGACTAGTATCGGTGTAAGCTTTCCTGAGCAAATCGCCATGGTCACTTGAGAGATAAACCCAAATCTTTTTTTAGAATGAATGACACTGAAACCTATTTTGAAGCTGCTAGGAGTTGGATGTGTCATGGATCAATTACGTCACCAAATTTAATAACAAGATTTTCTTAAAACGGATTAGTGCCTGTTTAGTAGTTAGAACTAATGAACATTAGAAGTCGACTTCTGTAGCTGATATCTCTCGCGTTATTCATTCGGACGTAGGTGAAACTAGGGAATTTATGGATGGCATGTCCACGGAACACGTCGGTCATACGCGTTATTGAATTAGTTAACTCCAGGTAACCAGACCACGTGTCTCAAGTATACGTCAGGAATGCATGGCTTCGTACGTGGGCCACTTATAAATGACGACCAGTGCGCCACAGAGGTGTTCCTGGTATCTCCATATTAAATCGACCTTGTGTCACATCCTGTTCTCGTGGGGGTTCGGGTAAATATGGATGTACAGCCATTACTTAACAAAACGCCCTTACCCTGACAACTAGTACTTTTAATAAAACTTTAAAAATATACTTAGTATATGAAATGAAACACACTTTTTTTCTTAAGAAAAACAGAAATTCGTAAGAAAAACATAGTTTTTCATTCCATAAAGTAAGTATATTTTTAAAGCATTATTGAAAGTATATTTCTAAAGTATTATTAAAAGTACCAGTTTTGTACTCATTTAAAGTATTATTAAAAATACTAGTTGTGTACTCATTTCTGGACGGCAGCATATTCATATATTTGAGCTTTGAGTTTCAATGCTGTAGAGTTTGGACATGAATAATACCTGATAATATCCGTTTTGATTGTGTAATATTCCACTGGAAATAATCAAATCCTGCTAGGTTTGGTTTAGAAGAAAATTAACATTCTATAAAAGAAAGTGGTAGAGGTGTACTCAATTCTGGGCGATACTGTAGTGTTTAAACATTCATGATCAAGCATGCATTTGCCAGATTTGTGTGTCACTGCTTTTCAAGACCCATCGCCTTAATGCCCGTGGGCGAGGTGCGATAAACATGTTGCTAGTGGTGGTCAGACAGTATGATTGTCTTGATTGGACCCATGCGACTATTTATACAGTAAACATGCTTCCTCCTGTAATCGGTTCTGATAAACCAGTGCAAAGAAATGCACCCGCTGTTCCGCTTCGGCTATGATACAAGAGAATCAAAAGATAACAATATTAAAACAAACACCATTGCCGCTGTCACAACCAACACCAACAATATTAATTCAAGTACCAAAACGGTAACAACAACAAGATAAATTATA
>VCCN01001973.1:3527814-3538407 GCA_006491835.1 Architeuthis dux
GATTAGAACTAGATAATTAGAAATACTCTTAGAAAAAAGATGAGTTAGATGAAGAAGACAAAGCCAACACCAGAATCAACAAGGAAAAGATAATGCTTTATATATGCGTTCCATGGTCAATTTCATATCGGCATATGTTGTGTATTTATTCAGCCAAATGGTACCTTGTTGGTCACGGGATTTGCAACGTTTTACTTTGTGGGCCACTTGATTCGCAACGTGTAGTGGCGTTGGTCACGTGATTCACAACCTGTGCCTTGTTGGCCACGTGATTCGCGACCTGTACCTCGTTGGTCATGTGATTTGCAGTATGTACCTTGTTGGGCACGGTCTCCCCTTCATCCCTCTCATTTTAGCAAGTATGGAATGCATAACATAGTCCTCTTTGGTTAAGCGATTCTACTGAATATATAACCCACTCATTTCGTATATTTAAAACAAACATATACCTAACATAAATGAATGTTCCCAAACATTACTCTCGCTCCATCTTAACGAACTATCCGCACGATTAAAATCTCATTTGAATAGGTTCGTATATGTATTTATTTCATAGGGTGAAAACAAAACTTGATTTAGAGCAACAGCAACGATAACAATGGACACCGATTATCATTTCAGTCGAATGACAAAAGGTAGAAATAGGCACAGTAATGCATATGTAACGAAGGCATTACTCACATTCACATAATGCATTTCAGGTAGGAATCAATAAACATTCACGCCTGTCAGTCCAATTGTTCACGAAGAGGTCTTGGAAACGAATTAGAGATCCTACTTGAGCATCAAATTCAGCGAATACATGCTGTCGGCAAGGCTCTAAATTGTGGAAGTCTCTTGACGAGCTTATAAGCATCCAAATCCGGGCGCTATTTCCCTTGACGTAGCTCATTGGCAATGAAATAGTAATTAACAATCTGGACATTCTACGTGAGCTCGTCCCAGAAGGTTACTCCGACCATGCCTAGTGTCAGATCCACGGTGGCCCTTTTCTGAAGTTAATTCGTCTTCTCGTGTGCTTGCTGTTATTGTATCCCAAGACTTAATCCTTTCCAATTACGTGGGGAATCTAAATCAGTTAGCCTCGCGGGTTAGAAAAGCAATCAAGGAAGTTGTGATTGGAATTTTGTCGGGAACTTCATGGCACCCGGAGTAAATTAAATGAAATAATTTAACGAAAAAAACATCTTTTACCGAAGTGTTGTTTCCAGTTATTAGAAACTATCAACAGCCAACCTCAACATTGGTTTCTTCCGTTTTTAAGTGGTTCTGCCTGGCTGACTATCTATGTGTATCAGTACAGCCGCGCCGATGGAGTTAGCCTAAATCTTTACAGCATTTTGAAAGATTTCCCCAGAAATAAGTTTTTATGGGGGTAGGGGGTTCAATTCACAATGAAAATTTATCTTAAATTGGTCCATTAGTCTGTGTCTGGCAGCGTTCAGGCTAGCTGTTTTTATTTTTTAATTCGGACTGTTAATGATCATCGCCCAACAAAAGGCAACTTATTCATTGATCACCCCTGTTTCCAATGTTTTATTGATCACCCCCAACCCCTAACACAGCATGACGGTTTCTATTGAGCGACTAATCAGACCTGCTTTGTTGTTTATTTTTATTAGATGAATATTGAAACTTACTATTATTAATTTCTGTTATTTACCGTCTTAATGTTTAATTGTTTTTATCACAACTCAAATCAGGCCGTCAATCTACGGTAGTGAGTAAACAGCGTGGATCGGAAATGAGGAATATACTTCATTTAAAAATAAAGAAATACTAAAATAATTGATTTATTGATACTACTAGTATATAAACTAAAAGAAACATGGAGCCGGGGAGATCGAGATAGAGAGTAGGTTTTAAGTTTGGATTTAAGCTCCTGTAAGACATCTAAGTTCCTGTAGCTTAGATGGCAAAGCAGCTGGTGCTTTTAACCAAGCCCCCTTGCGGCGAGAGAGTTCGAGTCTTATGAACTATTTTAAAATGTCCGATCTGTGCTGTTATCTCAAGCAGTGAATCTAAAGCAGTGAGTAAAGTTGTGATAAAGAAAACACGCCCAGAAATTGAGATGAAGGTAAATAGTATTAGTAATATTATTTCCTGGATTAAAATCCTACATTAATCTAAACAGTAATACTGCCACTGAAAGATCTAGGAATATAGAGATAAGTGACTGGGTACTAGCATTGTAAATATGTTGGTCATGCGCATTCACACATATACATATACAAAGTTAAATCTATATAAAATACTTGTTACAAATCATGACTATTTTAATAGAATTACCAACAGATAGACATATCTGATTCATGATTCGGTGCTAAGATAGTTGGGGGAACCTAAATAAACAGCTACTGATACAAAGGTTATATAAATGAGACAAAAGAATGTATCACCAAAGATTTAGGAAGACTGTATGAAAATTAAGAAGGTTGTGAGAAAATTCAAATACAAAATGGGTTGCATATCCTGCTTTTATAAACGAGTTGATTATATTGTGACTGGAGTAGAGGTCGCTAATATTTCAACCAATATATATACAATAAGATTAGCGTATATACTTAAGGCCAAATGCTCAACCTATACATGCGAAATAATTTTGTAAGGTTGGAATTCAGACGTAATGGCAAGGACCTTTAGCTTACGAAATGACAGATATTTAATGCGTACTGCCAACAAATAATGAACATATAAAATATATACCAATTATTGATGAAAAGACGGGCAACCTTTCAATAAATGAGCCCATCAACTTAAAAGTGTGTAGCTTCTCGTAATGTTATATAATATGACTTACACGCGGTAATTACCGCTCAGAAGACGGGCTCGACCTATACACAAGACACACCACCATTAATCATTTCGCGACCATAATTCAAGGATCGACCTATACACAAGATCGATCTATACACGAGTATATAGGTTAAATGATATAGAGAGAAACATCTGTAGACTGTCTATACATATTCATATCTGTTTAGTGTTATACATATTAATAGTGTCTGCCACTATAGACTTGAGCAGTTGTTAATTTCTATTTAAATATGACTGTCCTTTCTCTTGTATTATTCACTATACCTGGTACTTAAATAGCCATTGATGTGTGGGTGTGTTTGCCATTCCCCAGTCTAAATCGTCAGATGTTTCAACGGACAAATCGCGTTGGTCACACCGGTTCTCGTACGATCACCGAGATTAAGCAATGTCGAGCCTGGTCAATACCTAGATGAGTGATCGTCTAATAATACCAAGTGCTGTAACAAGCGGGGTGGTATAGCCTTCAGCAATGCTGATCTCCAGATGTATTGAACAGTTCTTTCCTTTGGAAGCCGCCTTCACAATGGTCCAGAGGTGGATGTGGAACTTTGGCACGACACTTCCTCCATACTGAGCGTCCAGGCATCACAGCTCAATTCCCGAAACTGCTAAGACCGTATGGCAAAACAAAAAGTGACTTACAAGTCAAAGTCGTCAGCAGCAGATGTTTCCTTGTCTATCTGACATAATTCACGGGAAGTCGACATCCGAATTTGAAAAGGACGCAAGTTAACGGCACATAGATAATAAGATATGAAAATGACTGTATTGAAAGAAATTGCCTTTATAATGTTTTTAATCAATCCAACCAGAATCTAAAAGTACTTGATGAAAAGTGCACAAGACACGAACGGATGTTTATTTCTGGATTTTCAGGATGCATTATAGACTCACATAATCCCTTGTATGAGAAGTTTTTATAATAGCAGTCTACAAAATATCAACTTTGAGAAATTAATATATTACACTGCAGTATGAAATTGCATATATACGTACATATACAATTTATATAATATTCAACCCAATGCAAGAACAAGTTATAAATGAGAATTATATAAAAGTCATTGAGAATATATACGAAAATGGCACTGCGATAAGTAGACTTCATAATGATACAAACACGATGCCGATTGGAAAATGAGTAAAACCAGGGGATACAATTTCACCTAAACTGTTTACAGTGAGCCTTGAAAGCATATTTCGGAAAACAGACTGCGAAAAAAGGGTGTGAATATAGAAGGAGAATGTTTAGACAGTTTAAGGTGTGGTCTTGATATTGCATTAATATCAGAAACGACGGATGATTTACAAACCATGTTAAGTGCTCTAAATAGAGAAGGCCAAACAATAGTGTTAAAGATAAATAGAAGAAGACAGAAGGAATGTTCAATAATAAAGACCAAGAAAGACCATAAGAAGAGATCTTAGAAGAGATTAAGGCACACATGTGTATAGGTCAGACGAGAAAGTCCACGGAAACGAAATAAAAAGACGCACTTAGTATAAACAGAGACATACTGAAAGGCAAATTGACAATATGCATAATACCAGCTATGACGTACAGATGCTAAACCTGGAGACTTGCGAAACTACTCGAAAACCAACACAGAAACGCACAGAGGGCAATGGTAAGATCAATTCTAGGAATAACTCTTACCGATAGAAAATAATTAACATGGACCCGAGTGTGCACCAGCGTGAAGGATATCATACAGATAATTTATCCACAAATATGGAGATGGGCTGGCACTTAGCAAAAAGAAAGGATAACAGATGGAGCAAAAAGCTAACCGATTGGTTCCCATGGTAGGGTAAACGCAGTAGGAAAAGACCAGACGCAAATTGGAGGGATCAGAAACCGGTAAGACATGGCACATGTTAGCGTAGTCGCAGTCGCCATGGAAGAAGATGATAAATGCCTTTGTCCAGCAGTGAACATAACACGGCAGATGATGAGGATATATATATATATACGTATATATGGAAAGGCAGGAGCTTTGAAACATACACATTACTCGCTTCTCCATTTTCACGATCGTTTTTAGGCACGAATATAATGCTGTGCACTATGTTGTTTGGTGAACGCATCAGTAAACATTTAGAAAATACCTTGAGCAGTCAAAAGTGTAATACAAAAACAAAGGAATGGTATTAAAAAAAGGTTTTTAGAAAATATAAATGTATTTGTCATTATTTTAATAGTTTCATAATTTCACTTTTTAAGATAATGCACTGAAATCTACATTTAGTCATGCTGTGGCTGCAAACTAATCTCCAACAATAGTCTTAGGAACATATACAAAAACGTGCCAATAGAAAGCACGTATCAGTAATTAAATAGTGCCGTTATAACTAGAGTCTTTACAACGAGAGTGTTCTGTATATAAGAAAGCAGTGCCCTTACGCTGGCTACAGCTTCAGTCGTCCCTGCTTGGGATCCACATCTATTACTTCTTACTCGGCACGTCCGCTATATGCGATATTAGACTTAGAGACAACAAGCACCCGAAGTGGCGTCACTCACTTCGCTCTTTTACCCATAGCATCTTCCATGTTTTCCATGTTTCGTGCCGTTACCCGCTAGGTCACTCTGCACCACTCTCACTTTGTATAGAATTGTTATAATCAAGTATATTTTCTCTACTGAATATTCGACGTTTTCGCCCAGACACTGTTTTCTTTCACAAAATATGGCTCCATGTTAGCTGCAAGACACAAATTACTTTTTCACGCTGGATTCCTCGTATTGGCATCTACTTCTTCTATACTTCATGTCACTATTAAGGGGTCATCATTTGTTTAAGATCTCTGCCCCTGCTGATAACATGTCCTCGAGTAACAGAGATGTACGTGTGTAAAATATATTATCATTTACCTGTAAACTGGCATTTCTCTTGCATATTCTTCTCAACAAAAGCATTATGCACACACAGCTATTCAAGTAAGTGATGCATTAGAAGATTTATATTACAGAATATACGAGGTCTGTCCAGAAGGCATACAGTTATTCTTAATATCTAGAAAACAGGTTGCATAGCCTGGTGGAATTTGACAATAAATAAGAAGTGACCTCACTGTGCATATTTAGACGTTCTCCTATAGGTTTACTCAGTCGGAAATTAGACGCAATATAGTGAGCGTGTGTACTGTGTGACCGTTGTATTCATAATGACTGAGCCTGTCCATTCCTAACATACCGTGTAGGTATTTTAGCAAATATTGCATCAACTGGGTCTATAGTCCAGATGTGGCTCCCTGCAACTTCTGGATTTTCCCAATGAGATGTAAAACTGTGGACGAGATTAAGGAGAACGCGGTGAGGCCGCCGATGGAGATCCAGAAATAAGACCTTGCAGAATATTTTGAAAAAAAGAAGGGACGCTCGGATAAGTGTATGAGGTCCCAATCAGAGAAGTCTGACTGGTAATAAGGCACCCTTGCCACATGCATACTTTTCTGTGTTAATATTAAATGGTTAGATAATCTACGAACTGGCTCGTTAATGGGTCTAATCCAGTGGTTGTCAAACCTTTTCGAATCACGGCGTTATCATGGTGTATAAGCATTCTTTTCACGGCGACCTAAGTCAGAAATGAATGAGAAATTGCATTTACGTACATGTGATTAGTTTATGTAGAAGAATGATGAATCATCAGCTATATATTTGTTTCCTCTTTTAATAATCATAATTACTTGTGATATCGGTGAGCCTGTTTTGCAACACGTGGTTTCGCATATCTTGGAATCAAACAGGATATAAGTCGTCACAAATGGAATTAGGATTTGCTGATTTTCAACACTTAGCAGAGGATACTTTTCATTTACTGATATCCAAAACTTAGTTAATTCTATGTCGAATAATTTTGTTTTCATTGGATTAAGATTGCCCCTTATTATTGAACTATTCATCCCCCAACTCCCCTGCATTTTAACAAGAGCGCCTCGGGTTTCAGCGGCGCACACATTGGGAATCACTGGTCTAGACAATTCTGTTATTAAACAGTTATATTTAACTGTCAATGTTGTGTCAATTCCTGTGTCGTTCCCCACTTTTCCCTTCTTCCGTCTTGTTTACGTTCCTTCACAGCTTGAGCCATTACTTCTCAGGTTTCTTTTTTCGGATTCATTATTTATTTCATCAGTAACTATTGTTTCTCTTGTTATTTATTTCTACGGCCATTCATTCACTTCTATCTGTATCATGTGGTTCGCTATGTTGTTTGGTGAACGCATCAGTAAACATTTAGAAAATACCTTGAGCAGTCAAAAGTGCAATACAGAAATAAAGGAATGGTATTAAAAAAACAAGGTTTTTAGAAATTATCAATTTAGTTGCCATTATTTTAATAGTTTAATACTTTCACTTGTTAAGATAATGCACTGAAATCTACATTCAGTCATGCTATTGCTGCAAACTAATCTCTGACTCTGAGGAACATATAAAAACAAATGTTCCGCTAGAACGCTCGTATCATTAATTAAATAGTGCCGTTATAACTAGAGTCTTTACAACGAGAGTTTACTATAAGAAAGTAGTGCCCTTACGCTGGCTACAGCTTCAGTCGTCCCTGCTTGTGCTCCACATCTATTACTTCTTACTAGCCCCTTTTGCGATATGCGATATTAGACTTAGAGACAACAAGCACCCGAAGTGTCGTCACTCACTTCACCCTGCGCTATTCTTCTTTGCGTTTTGCTTTCTCTGTCGATAATCCAGTAATGCATCATCGGGCAAGCTTGTAAATGCAAGCGTGTAGCTCTTCTATATGTCTGTTATCCGATATTCGAAAACCTTTCTTTCTAGTTTTCGGGTTTCAACGTAACACGGACATGTTTCCTTCCGTCTATCAATATGTAAATTCGGTCTTTTCTAGAGGATTTCCTTACTCTAAACTATCACGGTTCTTCAAATCCGATTTGAGCAAATGATTATTCCTTTTCTTAATGGATAGCAATTACAGAATGGTCTCGCTCTCTTTTTTTAAAAAACTATCTTTACAAACGACGCTTCCGCCACTGCTTGTTGGAGATGCTTCCGTCCTGGTTGTTTTCCAGCTGATTATGGTCCCATTTATATTATATCTAGCTTACTCTTGCCGTCAAATCATGTGGATAATGTTTAAGTAATTTTGCGAATGCAATTACGTAAAAGCTTAGAATATAAAGAGAAGGCGTGACGCTAATTCAAATGAGAACGTGTCACAGAATTATTGTATAATTAGGTCTTAGGTAACGAGGGCAGTGTATCGTTATCAGATACCGGGTAATATCAGCAAAGCTGACTTCCATAATTCTGGTAATATTTCACTATTATATGTTCCTAATATATTACTTTTCTGTTCTGGAAATAATCTATTATAGCATTCTTCTGGTAATAACCACTTTGATGAATCTGTAGAATCATATTTTTCACCAGAGTCAATATAATACGTACATATCAATTTAAACAAATTATTTCAATCTGACAGAATATATACAGTGCTCCTTTGCAGACATAGTGGGATATCTATTTTGAAGTACATTTTCTCTTAGAGCATAAATACTATAGTCTTTACCCATCGAGAGAAAGCTGTGGTGTGTATTTATTAGAAACCGTCAACCAAAACTGTCACCATAACTGTCAACATATGATCCTTCAGTTTTCAAGTTGGTCTGGCTGGCTGGCTATGTATGTATCAGGTGTACAGGCCGCACCAATGGAGCATTCCAGCATGTACTCCTTATTATGTCTAGAAAAACATTTTTATTGTTTTTTCAAAGTTCCACCTCTAAATAGGTTTACAATGTAAGTGTATACTAAAATGATCTTTTAGTGTGCGTCCAGCAGCATTCACGCTTGTTATTTTGAAAACTAAGACGTTTTTTTACTGATCACTACCCAACAAAAGGCGAGAGAATTAACTTATTCATTGCTCACCCCTTTTCCATTTAATTGATCATCTCCAATACAGAATGCTGGCAAAAGACGTGGGTTACATGATGGTTCATATTGAGCGAATAACCAAACCTGTCTTTTTACCTTTCAATATAATGTAATATTATATGTTACAGAAATGTGTCCCATTTTACTTAGACAACATCATTTTAGAAACCCAATTCCCCTACCATAACAGCATAATGGAAAACTATAAAATACACTTAAACACGTTAGTTTCAACACACAAATTGATTTCCAATATTTACCTACTTTTCCATGAACACATTAGTTAACATTTCAAAGTGGCTTTACAACTTGGTTGTAAAATAAGAAATAATATATTTGCTCTTACCTAAACCAAAATTAATAGTATGTTCATAAATAAGTAAGACATTGCAGAAAATTAGACCCCAAAGTATTGGATGATTTAACCACATTGCGACATTCATATTCAATGCACAAATCAAACAGAACAGGTACTTATACAATTATGTTTGAAGTCACGTGTCCTAACGTAAACTGCATTCGTATTGCTTAGCTTCCATTACCCTCCAACGCTCCATTCGGATTAATTTATCCTTGTCCCCGACCCTTGCTCTAGTACCTATCTGTGGGACTAGGTGGCTAACCATCACGCTGTGGTAGGCGAACTCCCTACAATATACAATATAGTTCAGAGGGACACACATTACATAGCGTGAACTAGAACATATATAATCAATGCTAATGATCAACAACGCAAAGAACTAGTTGTTCCAATGAACTGCGTAGCAATAACGACGTACATTTGTATAAGACAATCCTCAAACAATAGTATATCTAAATAAAAATCCAGGTCATTGCAGATATGAAAGGAATAATATAAGCGTTACGTACACTTGTTTTCTAAGCACATATGTTAAGCAAATAGATATGCTGCATCAAAGGAAATTGTAATGCTAATATATATTTTGGCTGTCACGTTACATGAGAAATATTACACACTTAATAAACGTAGGGGCTATTTGAAAAAAGAAAATGCAGATTGTTTGATAGCGCCAGATTCATGAATTAGAATATTCCCTTTATACATACTTCAAATAGCTCTGAAAAATAAAAACGACATTATTGTTCTTCATGCTGGGAAGGAGGTTCAGTGTGGCCGAGTGGTTAATGGTACGGAGAATAGAATCGACGAGCAGAGTTCAAACTCCGGCTAAGACAGTTTATGTTCACTACGCACTAATGATTTTGGGGAAGGCATGAATTCATTTCTCGCATAGCAATTGGTGAAAAAGCGCAGAGTGAAGTGAGTCACAACACTTCTAGTGTTTGTCGCCTCTAAGTCTATTTAACACATAGCAAACGGGCCGATTAAGTAATAATGTGATATGCGGAACCCAAGAAGGGACTGCTGAAGCAGTTGCCATCGCAAGGGCACTACTATACTTTTTCATGCTCGGAAGTGGGAGATGGCATATTGGCTCTTAACCAGGAAAACAGAACTAGAGAACAGAGTTCGAATTCGATTTGATGTTTTTTCTTATTTCACTCTGAAACAGACACAATCCAATATTTGTCCTATCGTCATTCATTATTATCATTGTCATGCCAAAACAGACACTCTAAGCTGGTAAGTGCAACACAGTCCGAACAATGATACTGTTCCTCGTCGTATATATATACGACCTGCAGCAGGATATGGAAATGGGCGTCGCCAATTAACCTCATTAGTTCACGGAAATACCAGCAGCAATCTTTCTTACTCCAATCCAAAATCGCGCCTCGAAGATATCCTTGGGAGATAGATTGAACGGCCATTCAACCACGTTCATATTGCTTGATTCCGATGGATGTAATCCTTACGCAAATAATAT
>VCCN01001973.1:3596272-3609060 GCA_006491835.1 Architeuthis dux
ATATATCCCACCCCGCACACACACAATATGATAAAGTAGTTTTTTTATTTATCTGGTTCTAACTAATCGTATGTTTCATAAACGGTTGCACCTACGGACTGAAAATGTGTTTACACAAGTAAGTTGGCCCCAGAATTGACATAGGATATGTAGCATTGACCTCCGGGGTCCTTACATATCAATTTAGGGTGAAAAATACCTTTTCCGCATTGATTTATAAATTTCTATTTAAACATACATTTATTTCTATGTGAAAATCAGTGGTAGTGATAATGTTCCAGTGGTTAGAGACGCGCACAAGTGAATTGGCGGACCGAGCTCAAACTCAGACAGAGAGAATTAAAAATTATTTATCTATTAATTTCATGTGCTTTCAATTAGATTAGACTTTCAGAACTTCCGAAAATTTTAGTTGGGCTTCTATTTGCAATATAAGATAATGCTGAACCCTTACTGTTCGTTCGTCGTAGGGAATGCGTGGACTTTTTTTCGGATTTTGCAGGAGATACGTGGGCCTGCCCAAGGGTTGGCGCATTCTTGCGTGCCTCTGCGAGGGAATGTGTGTGGGCCTAACAAGGAGGGTGCGCGCGAGTGCCACCCCTCCAGGTTAAAAGTGTGTATAGGCGAAACCCCGGAATTGCACGCGAGAGCATACCTTCCCTCCTTATTTCATTTGATGAAATCCCTATAAAATATCATTTGCATTCATGTGTTGTTATATGTGGGTTCTTGTTTTCACACAACGCTGGCTACCACAGCTAGAATATACTTACACCCAGTATATACATCCAAGACATTATATTTATATCATACATATATCTAAACAGAGAGATAGCCAGCTGGACAGCCAGATACATTGACGAATAGATAGGTAGACAAATAGATAGATATGCATATTTTGCAGCGACATGTAAAAACGCAGTATTTATTAAATGATCAATATTGATATATTGATTCAACACGGTTAGACAGTATATCTAAAATGAACATTATACTGCACACATGGATATTGTGATAGATCTAAATGATCTACACACGTGAATATTATGATAAATAAACAAATAACCATGTTAATCATTTCGGGTGTGGGGTGTCCAATCCCAAAAGAAAATCATAATTTTTCTTTCTTGAGTTGTCAGGAAAATCTTCGCAATTTATGTCTTCGAATGACAGTCAGAGGCCTATGAATATTTTTGATGGTAATATATTAAGACTTATTTCTTTATTTCGCTTAAAACTTAGCGCTGTCTTCAATTCTGATTTACAGCCTTTCGGTATTAGGAGTTTTACCGCGTTTGCTTGCAATAACAGTAAGTTTTATTTTATTTGACGTTTTGTTTCTTTTTCTCTCTGTAGAATTTCGCAGGATATCAATTTTACAAACAGCATTGCAGTGATAAACCGTCATCAGCATAACGTATAGATGCGCCGTGAGCAAATTAAAAATTCAACGCAAAACTCGTGGATCTTGCCTGAAGTAAGAGCCATCACTTCATCGCCTGGTGTTCTATCCACTGCCGAGTTGATTTGATAAATAGGATTATGTGAAGAAAACGAAAATTATTTCTTTCACAGTGAAACAAAAGACCACAGAATAACTACAGTCGGTCCAATGACAGTATCACCGTTCCAGGCGTATAACCTCATCGAGGATGTCGCAGAGACAGCTACCCACGGGCATGTTTTAGTAAGACCCACCCCCGGCTTGCCAGGCCTGTTAAAGAGCAGATCTGCTTACGACATTGGTATACCCCAATGATCACTCATCTAGGTATTGACCAGGCTCGATCTTCGGAAAACCGGTGTATCCAACGTGATGTTCCCCAATCCTTGTCCTTGTGCTGAGTGCTTAGTCGGGAGTACCATTTGCAAACCCTTTGGTATGTCTCACCGTTGGATCGAACCACGCCCTACAGAACCAACGAGCTCTCCTCCACTGGCCCCACGATGCTCGGTATGTAGATTTAATAGATAGGATTATCTCAAAAGAATTGTAATTATTTCTTTCATAGTGTGAAAAAGGACCAAATGATAGCTTCACTATGACCTATGACAGGATCGTTGGTGAATGAAGAATTGAATTCAGAAATAAATTGTATAGGTTAAATACTTCGAACCCAGACATTTTTCTAGAGACAAGATATTTTGTTTGAAACATATACACATACAGGGACAAAAGCGTGACTCTTCTCAAGCTGAGTTTCGTGCAATTAATCGTAATTTGACTTCATTGATGAATCTGTTAGCTTGTACGTCACTGATAATGCCAAAGTATACCTTAAGTGTACTAAAACTAATAAGGTCCATTGTATTATATTTTCCTGTAAGGCCCAATATAATATACTTTCGTATATTTAGTCTTAGAAGATCGAGGTAAAGACCAAATTAATTCAAAATGGTTGCTTCAATACCTTGATTACGTGAACCAGATAGCTTTGTTCGGTACCACATTCTCCCAATGTAGGTCTTGAAAGGTATCAAATCCCAACCCTGGCTTCAACACGGAGTTCCCTCCACTTTACAAACATAATAACTCACATTGTTCTCATACGCAGATTCAGCAGGTTTTACAGCTACAGATGTTATGCTTATTAAGGTATTGTTATCAAAGAAGACATATTCACGAAGATTAGAGCCCAGTCAATTTAATTCAATAAACACTTTGTTTTTTTAAAAAGCCTACCATTTACCCGTATTCAGTTATAACACATTTAGACAGAATTTGCAATGAGATAAGCCGCCGGCAGCAAAAGGTATATTATTAAATAAGTAGGCTCAAATCCTTATCAACGGCATTTCATATATTTTACATTAGCGTCGCTAACAAAAAAAGATGTTATATTCCAATACTCAATATATTGCTGACATGATGGCAGCGCCTTTCTTCAAAAATGGTAAACATTGAAATGTAGCATGGCTCGTGATATGTAAGTAGTTCCCTTAAGATGGCTATGGCTGCAGTCGCGCCTGCTCAGGTTCCACATATCACATTACTACTTACATCACCCATTCGCCGTGTGAAGTACACTTAGATGCGAGGAGAACCCGCAATGGCGTCACTTACTTCACCTGCACTATTTTACCCATATCATGAGTGGGAGATTGATGCATGTCTTTCCCAAGGACGTTAGTGTGAAGTAAACGCATACTTTCCCAGTCGGAGTTTGAAGAGTCCATTCACCGAGCCGTTTATCTACTCGGCCACCGCGCACCTTATGTCTCATAAATGAACAGACCTTTTAGCAACTGAATGTTTCGCTCCAAAATGAGCATGCCCTGTACTTTAGATGGAACCTGACTGTATTGAAAATCTTGCACTTAGTCATCTCGGATATCCCTGGCGTTTTCGGCGTTAGCTGTGCACAAACAACTATTTGGCTCTCTTTGTGGAGTTTGATGACTGACTCATTTGTGAAGGAACGCATCACGTGTGACACGTTGGGAGCTGCACACAGGTTGAAAGAGATTCGTTTCTTTCCCCAAAAATATGAATTCGGCAGGGAATTCACTTGACGCCAATCCCATCGAGAGTCTCGGATTCATTATGATGGAGCGTGTTGAAAATAACCTCTTAGACTTGCCTTTTTGACAGCATTTGGCGCGAGTGATTGTTGAAGTTCAGATCACCGTGGCCCAGTGGTTGAGTGCTCGCCTACGGTTCAGTAGACTGTAGTTCAATCCACTGCCTAGTCATACCAAATACTTCAGAAATAGTACCAATCCATCTCCGCTAAGCAATCAGTACAAGGACTAGGAGCTTCCCCTAAAGGATTATGGCCAAATTACGTTGGATGCACTGGTTCACTAAAGTTAATCAACGTCGAGCCTGGTCAAAATATAGATGAGTGACCATTAGGGAATACCAGGTGTCATAAGCAGAACGAAGCGTCGACAGGCCTGGCGAGCCGGAAATGTGTCTTTGATATCTTACATTTTTGTCGGTCGGTGGATGAAGAATGGGAGAGAGATAAGGGTGCCGAGAGACCGTTCCCAACAGGGGAACCCGGCCTTGTGCCTTTCCAGCCCTAGGCGGTCTGCCTGGGTCCTCTGAGCTTCTAAGCTTTTTCTGTTCGGGTCTGCTCTGAAGCTTCCGTCTCTTCTCTGAGCTTTATAAGGTTCGAACGCCCATGCAGGTGTCATTTCCGGTCTCCACCTCCTGTTTTGGGACACCTGCATATGCTAAGGTGACCAGGTCACTTACATTTCCGCACAGGTTTTTGACCCCGGAATAACCTTTTCTTGGCAGTATAGCATAACACGTGTTTACCTATTCCTGTGGAGAGCTTAACTGTAAGCGGAAAATGATGATACACACATGACTGTTGAAGGAATTATAACGCGAACAACAAATGTTAAGAAACTTCCCTCGCTCATTTAAAAGTAGGTTGGATTTTGTGGAGGCTTCTGTTTTCATCAATTAAAATTATTGATAATATATTAATTTGCTGTTGCTTGCAAAAGTTAGTTTTATTATGAGAACACGTATATCCATAATAATAATAATAATATATGTATTCTGCAATATTTTAAATTCAACTGTTCTCATGTGTTGAAAGATACATTTAAATTAATTGTTATGAATCCATACTCTCAAAATAAAGGTTCTCCTTAATAGGAAAGCTCTCGAGAGTATCAATACATTTTATCGATCGTTCTTACTTTTAAAATCAAATATACACTACGACCGTTGTTAATGGGATTTCTGTTTAAACTTTATCAGTTATACTCAATTAAATAAACCTAAAGGATAAATACATATTTACTAATATGAGCTCGGCACAGAGATAAATGGAATAATGCTTTGTACTCATCTTCCAAGTTAGGACCACAAGCATGACGTTAAAATCAGCATTCGAAATCTTAGATTTGACCCTTGCTAGTAGGGTAAGCTATTTAAAACCTAGCTAATTATACATTGATACTAAGCTTTCGAGTGCCAGTAGGAATTACTTACCAAGCAGTACAACTAAAGCAATGATTCCTAAAGTAGGCGCAACCGCCCTCCCAGGGGCACTGGAAGATTCAAGGGGAAGCTGAACGGCAAGGGGGTGGTAGAGAGGTGTTGGAAGAGGGCGGCGATGGGGCAAAGGACAAAGAATACAAATCGATACACCCTAAGCATGACGTCGTATGTATGAAAAGTTGGTTTTACAATATATCTGTACTTTTAGATTAATTAATCAAGTACTTTTAGTTATTACAATTATATATTTGGTTATATAATACATGTGTAAACATTGATTAAAATTTAATGTTCAATGTATAATGTTTGGCCGATTTTACGGTGGGGGGCGTTGATGAAATATATACTCTAAATGAGGGCGGTAGCCAAAAAAAGGTTATGATATACTGCACTAAAGAACTTATTTCTTTTGATCAAGTTTCTCAAGAACATTAGAGAGCAAGTTTTTTTTCAAGACAGTTCTCCTATCCAGTCACACACAAATTAAAGAATCGGCTGCATTGTACATAATATGTAAATAAGAAATACGTTCCCAGTAGATAGTAAAAATCACGGACAATCTCCAACGTTGCCACAGACACTCCAGGGAATAAGATCTTATATTTATATACCTCAATAGCTAAGAAGCAAACAAAGAATATAAACAAAAGCAGTCGGCCAGCGGAGTTCCATCGAAGAATATATTTCTGACAGGACTAGAGAACTGGAAAAGCTCTCTTTTTCAATCTGTATTAGCCCACGCTCTTCTCAAAATGGATTCACTTAGCGTAATTGTGTTTGTTAAGAGTTGCATATTTCTTTCTTCGGGGAGACACGTTCGTGCTTGTGATTGTGGAAAAGTCTAATCCTACTCTTAACTATTCTAGGACTCTAAATCAATTCATATAACTTAGAACACTAAGCAGAAGACCGGTTCCTATGTCTACATACAATCTATTTTTGATGTTTGTTTGATAAACAGTAGGCAAATATATTCAATATATTCGTTCCGGTGATATGTGATGGGGTGTAAATATTTGGGTCATTTTACAATTTGCATCTCGCAGAAGAACTGAAAAGTTAATAAAAACTAAAATGTATTAAAGAAATGAAAGTTTTCAAAACAATTTTCGTCTTTGATGTTTCAGTTGAAACCCTGCTGGAACAGAGCTTCACCAATATACTCTTCGACTTCGCTTAGGAATGTTCCGTTTCCAATAGCTTTCATGCAATTGTGAAAAGAAAAACCTTTATTTCAAGCCGTTATGCTGTTCAAGTTAATAGTTTTTGCTATATAACTTCATTTTCAAGAAACTGGACACACGATCCTCAAATACGGTATTCCCGGCTGATAAGACGCACTTTCTTTCTTGAAAATATTTGATAATAGGTCCAACGTGTAATAGTTGTCTGTGGCAGAGAAATGACACCGTAGAGTTGGAAACTTGGTCTCTTGCTAGTACGGTAAGCTATTTAAACCCTAGCTAATTACAAGTTGCATCTTATGCCTTGTAGCGTCTTACCAGCCGGGGAATACGTTAATTTTTGTTTTCTTTTAAATTTCCAATCATTAAACGTCATGCTTAAATAAGATGTTCACACCGGTAGGGACTGATGCTTTTCAAAGGAGATAAAGTGACAGTAAGTAGATTCCATACTCAAGGACTCTCTGAAGTATTATAGCTTATTTTAGTCGTGCTATCTTCTGGATGGTCACGGTTCATCACCATATGTCTAGCTCCTCCATCCTCTTTGCTAGATCTGTTTCCAGGGCTCCAACTACGACTGTTACTACTGTCACCATTATTTTTCATGACTCTTTCAGTTTTCTAGTCAGTCAAGATACTACTTAGCTTTTTTCACTTTCTTTCAGTTTCAATCTTTGGTCTGCCTGAACAGTAATCTCTACCATCTGACACATTATTTTCGTATTCACTACAATCAGATCGGGTCTTCTGGTCTGGTTTGGGTGATCCGTCACAGTGAATCGTGTGGGGTTCGTTTTCTGGTCTGTGCAAATATCATTAGTATGTATGGTCAAAACACAGTTGCATTCACAGATCCCAGTGGATCACTTTCGCTACGCGGTCAGGTCTGTTCTTGAATTCCTTCTGGCCTAATTTGCTGTAATCGCTTACTATGCGGTTGATTCTATAATCTTCATCTCAACATAGTTTACATTTAGTATTCTCCTGTATCCTATCTATCTTAACCTTTATATAACTGGTTCGGATGGTCGATATTAAAAGCGATTCAGTTCTCTCTTTAGATGTACTCTACATAACCATGTCCATGGCAATTCATCTTCAATTCTCTCCTGGAATGCCCGTATAGTTGTATGTATCCCCACTATTGAATTCTTGCTTGAGTGTCTCTCGGTTCACTAATCGTTTTAGTTGTTTGCATATTCTGGCTGTTGTAACTAACAGTTCCTCACTCGGTCTTGTGTAATCTTGATGTCCCTTAATTGCAGAGTCGGTGCCATCCTCGATGCTAACGAGTCTTTTCCCTCTATCTTGTTACACATATTATGTCGATATAGTCTCGCGCATGCAATGCTTTATATGTCGACATCAGTTTTCTTGTTCTGTAATACAGGTCCCTGTGTTCCACTCTTGTCCAGTTTAAGGAGGGTCCAGAGATTCTCACAATAGAAACTTCCAAGCTATGTGTTTGTTTGATCAAGTTCCTGCTGCAGGGGTTGGTTCATAGTATTTCTCTTGTTCTTATTCGTTTCCTACGTTTTCCTTCATCTCACTCAGCGTTTGAAATACCCAGATATTTGTAATTTTATTTCTTGTTGAGCGCTCCGATCGTTTCCTGGATGGATACCTATTGTATCTTGTTTGACTTTTATCTCGTTCCCTTGTTCATCAACAGCATTGCATATTTCTAAATGCCCAACCCCATTTCAATGGAAATCATGACCGTTTATATTTGGATTTCCGTGACTGGTTTGAACAAACGCGTTATAATGTTGCTCTGTTGATAACAGAGCAACATGAATCCGCGTTTGTTCAAACCGACATATTTCTGTTCAATACTATCACCAACTACTATAGTGTTGTAATTTGAAATATTTAAACTATTCCCTAATAAAGTAAACCTTAAAAGCATTTAACTATAGGCTGCAAAACAGACTCAACAGCGTATTATTTCTATAAGCGTGATAGGTACTGCCATCTTCCTTAATTTCTTCAGCTCTCTGACATAGCTTTGTTATGTTCGAATTCCAAGGTCCGCAAACTATTTGGGAGATGGACCGTATTAGAAATAGTGTTATGACTTGCGGGCCAAATCGAATAAAAATGACACAGTGATTATACAAGGATATGGAACAGCTTGTTATTTATTACTTTAATGCTTTTCATTATAGGAGTATATACATACATACACTTCTACGTACTATCAATCAATACGAACTATTACATTTTTCTATGGTGGCAAATATTGTCAAATTGCGGTTCAGATTTAGTCTAATATATTAATAGAATAACAGGAATGCGTAATGTTGAAACATTTTGAACTATAAAACATTGATTCGACTGAGGCCACTGTCAAAAATGAGACATTTGCTCTATTTTGTTTATACTGAATGTTATTGTTCGCTAACCAGAGATACATAAGGAAAACAAAGAATGTGTATATGCAACATCACATCCTCAATGATGCCAGCGGGCCGGATGAAATGAGGCCGCTGGCCAGATTTGGCCCACGGCCAATAGTTTGCCGACCGCTGTTCTAACATCTCATTCTATCAATCTATAGGAACATATTTAATGAAATACACTCTGGTTGTGATTGTTCGCACGTTTTGGGAGATTGATACGTGACCAAAACGCCATATCATGTTTTCCGGGATAGAAAATAGGACAAACGGCCGACGAAGCTAGGAGCATCCATTTTCATCCGTCAGGGTGAAGGAAGGATGGATTAAGAGGAGGAAACATGGGCCTTCATCTTTTAACTACTACAATCACTATCCGTCCTTCAGTACAGAAACCAGTATTTTTAAAAGAAAAACAGAATTCAATACCCCGGGCGAACCGGGCTGTCATCGAAGCTATCAACGGGAATAAAACGAACCCATATTCTCAATTGAACATAATGAATGTTGTCGTCTTTCCATCCAACCACGTGGGAGAGTCTTTTCTCTGGCATGGATCAAAAGTTATATTTCCCTCCACAGAACGTTCGCTCTCGTAAAAGTACAACCCAACAACGAGACGTTCTCTCACACATTAGCTGCAGACGGAATACCGGCATTATTCTAAACATATACGATTTTATAGACTGTATATTAATATGTGCCCGTTTCTTGTGCTGAAGGACACACATTGTTCAGTCTACTGTATTAAATTACAGTTCCGCTGTTGTTATCATTAATAATAGAGCTACTAATAATTATCATCAATGCAAAAATAACAATTATTTTCATCAGACATAATTGTCGTAGAATATGGAAATGTTGCATATATACTACTACTGATATCATAATAGTGAAAATAGTTGTTCTATGAGTACGAGTAGTTTAGCTTGTGACAATAGAGGAAGAAGGGGCAGGTGGACACATAAAAACCTCACTTTGGCATTAATGTCACCGTAGCGGAAAGAATAAACTAATGACGGCCTTGCGTTACGTCTTTTCATTTCACGTTGACAGTTTATTTCCCCTGTTGACTTTGAATGGCCATTTTATTTACTTACTCCTGACATTATTTATTGACATTTTTCTCCGTCAAATGGTGAGGCCTTGGGGGGCACGTGATACTTCACAGGGCTTTCAGGGCATTCCTATTATAAACGACCGAGTGAGGCAAGCGTTCTTGTATGGCAACCGTAGGTCCAACGCAAGTAAAAGAGAAGAGCAGTGGAAGCTGACCAAGTTTTCTTTCTGTCATATCCAAAGTGGAGCGCTCGTTAGTGATTTAGGAGAAAGCCATTGAGTTCCTTTCTTCAAAAGAAAGTATGGGGGGAGCGGTATATATCTCACACTGATGGATTCGTCTTGATTTGCTGCGAAACAGAGATCTACATTTACACCTCATATTCAAAAAAAGGCTTTATACTTGATACATTACTCGGCCAACTTTTCTTCTTGCCATATTTTACAGCATATAATACAACCCATATGGGAATTTTATCAACTGCTTTTATCTCATATGTTCTCTTGGTATTTGCTGTATGGCTCTATATGAAATCATTGGAAAGAATGAAAGATATCATGTATTTAATACTCCTAACCGAAACCTATCACGCGTTATATAGCTATCTACTTGAAAATAAATACAGATAATGAATGGTCTTGTGTTTGATATCGTGACTCTAAGGCAGAACCTTGACGACTCGAGGTATATAACTAGATTGTGTGAACTAGTTATGATAATGAGACGCCCAATATATGTATTATAGGTCGGCAGATAATGCAATTAAAACCTGAACAGCGATGCCATGATAGTAAGACTTTGAAAAATACAGGTATCCCATCATTACTGGAAATGATCAGCGTAAAAACAAAAATGAAAACGTTTACACCAAAAGGGGTAATCTTCGGAATTGGTGTATATCTGTCGATTGTACTTTTTCGGATGTACAATATCAATAAGGGAGAATTATATTCATCTTTTGTTAAAAATCGTTCTCACGCAGCCTAATTTAGACAATATTCAAATGAAACACTGCAGAAGTTAGATCATCGGAACCATGTTAATGTATTGAAAGAGTCGGAGATAAAACGAAAATTATTCCTTGGCTAGCGCCTTCAGTTGCACTTACTGACATGAATAATTCATTGCATTGCTAACAATGGTGTCGAGTGACTTTTATTGTGGCATGCCTAAAAGGCATTCGGAATTAGATAACGAAGGCATAGGTGGCGCACAATGAACCTCATAGGTAATTGCTCAACCCTGAGGTCATACACATATATACATATGTAAATACATACGTGCGTTCGTAGAGGCAAACATACTTAGGTATATATGTGCGTACATTCAGACATATACCAATCGAGGCACAGCTACACTTGTACACACAACAACGCACCCATATATCATTGTATTCCATGGCTTCTATATTCGTGTGTGTATATCTAGACGTATTTGTGATATATACACACACACACACACATATATATATATATATATATATATATATACATAAATATAGTTTTTGTTTCTATCCTTCTAAAATCTTGTTCAGAATATGTCAAGGAGATTAAAAAGTTGGACTCACAGTGTGGCCAACCCAGTAAGTAAATGTTGATCCTCCCTTCTCAATATTCCATAACTGCCAATGCAATCTCAGGAAATAAAAACACAGATTATGTGCGTGCTCAAATAATTATGTGAAATATTTCTTTTGATGTATACACTATCATTGATAAGAAAGTGTTGCTCATAGGTATTTGAACAAGCACAAATTCTGTTTTATTTCCTGAGATTGCAGGGGCCATTATGGATCAAAATTAACTCACTTTTAGTAATGTGAGTTCACTTTTTTAATCTCCTTGAAATATTCTGAACACCATTTTGGAAGGATAGAAACAAACAACTTGCTTTTTTTCACATTGAACAATTTATTTCCTTAAAAAAACATTTCCAATAAATGTATCATTCAGAATCAGAAAATATGACTAAATGCATCCCTTGTTATGTTGATTGCAAAAAATGTGTTTATTTTTGCGTAATGTTCCTGTTTTAAACTCTCAAACCCAAGTGAGTAGAAGTAAGACCTAAACCTCACCTTGAACATTAACAACAACACACACATACCATTCCGTAAAGATAACCAAAACCGATTATACATAAGCACTAAATCCAACCACCATTCAGCAATAATTATACTTAAATCTATAAACATAAGAATAGCCAACAATTCAAATAATATAGAAATATTTAACGAAATTAAGGACATCTACAATAAAGCATTAAAGAACACTAGAATTTGTAAACACAAAAGAAACAAAAAAAACAAACATAGAAATAGAAAATGTATCTGGTTTAACACACCATATTGCAATCTGGTTAAATACAACATATGGAAAACATTCCTAACACTAATAAATAAACTGTTCCCTAAAGGCAACCCGTTCAATGAAATATTCAACAGAAATACAATTAAAACCATCAACAGCTGCACTAACAACATGGCAAATTTAATCCGTACACACAACAAAAAAGCACTAGAAAGACTCCAAAACAAGACACAAAAACCATCAACCGAGTGCCTGAAAGCGAGCATGGTATATAAGGCAGAGCTTTCACACTAGAAAAACACATATTAGCAAATATTATATCGGCGCGACGAAGCGAAAGTGGAAGGAATGGTTCTCGAACCATAAATTAAGTGTCTCACAGGAAGAATACAAACGCAGCTCTACATTATCCAACTATATTTGGGAGATAAAAGAAAATGGATTAACCCCACAAATTAAATGGTCTATCTTAGGATACGCTCGTCCGCCTGATAGCCTCCACAGAAAATGGTGGCTATGTCTAGAAGAAATAAATTAGAATCCTAACATTCAGAAATATGGATGGATTACTTAGAACGGAAATATGTTCAATCTGTAGGCATAAGTTAGCCTCCCAGATAAAAACAGGAACATAACACAAAAGCAGAATGTAAAAATACCGCAGGCTAAAACAAATACAGAAAGTAGTAAGAAAAGAAAATAACAACTCATAGATATAACCGCTCCTTATATAAAAAAAACATCCGAAATAAACACCTAAAGTAAAATACACAGACACTTGGATATACACAACAAAGAAAAACATTAATTACCTGTTTAATATCAATGCTTTTATAAAATTATACAAATATAAGAACACAAAATAGCTCT
>VCCN01001973.1:3827341-3838059 GCA_006491835.1 Architeuthis dux
GAGAGAGAGAGAGTAAGAAAGAAAGAGAGAAAATGTGTGGGATATGTGTGTTGGGGGAGAGAAGTAGTGGGAGGATGTGTCTGTTTGTGTCTAAGACATAGACTGTGAGTAAAAGAGAGCGAGAGAGGATGTGTGTGAGAGATAGAAATGGAGAGGATGGGTCTAAGAGATAGGGTGCGCGTGGGTGGGTGCGTGTGTGTTGAGAGAGAGAGATTGAAAGAGAGAGGATGTGACTGTCTTAGAGAGAAGGAAAGAGAGAGGTAATGCGTGTGTGTGTGTCAGAGAGAGTGAGATAGAGAGACAGAGAGATATATAGAGAGACAGAGAGAGAGTGAGAGAGAGAGATTGAAGACGAAAGCATAGTTGAACTAACTGAAATCAAGCCTGAGAGCGAGTCGAACAAATATGTGAGCGCCCGACCAGGAGTTTGACAAGCGTTGTCTCCCGAAAGACTGTAGGCTCGTGAAATACGGAGAGAAAAAAAAAGAAAATAGCGAACACAGATAATTGAGTCAGTGAATGAGTGACTGGTTTCGGCAATTGAAATGATCGATTTGTAAAAGAAAGCAAAATCAAAGAGGAACCAAATGGATATATACGAACGAAATAAAAGACAAAAACAAAGAAATGCAACTGAAAGCAGAACAAGAAAAAGCAGTACAAACGGATTAGAAAAGAAAATAAATATACGTAATCGATATCCCTCTCTTCCCAATCACAATTGTGACTAGCAGGTTTATTTTCCTTGATTTTTTCTCCAAAGGAAACCACATATGCGCACCCTCACACAATCATGACTAGAACATAGAATAAGAAATGTCGTAAAATAATAAATACACTCTCCAATCTCAAACAAAGCCAAGGGAGAAAAAAATGTCTGAATTCAATATGGCGAATTGCCCTCACCTGCTACACGCAATTATGTGCTAATGTGAACGGGGAATCAAACCAAGGCGTAAAGGCAAACATAGACTTGTAGTTGACTAAAGAGACAGCCAGGCGGATTTGTTAACGCTTTCAATACTAATTCAGTCACATTTCCTCCGGACAATTGATTAGTAGTAAACACGTTTTCAGTGACAAATGTCATTAGCGACATTGTGAATGACACAACTCTGATGTTAATGTAGACGACTTAAGACTGGCAGCCGCATAGGTGATAAACAAAAAGGAAGCAATCAAACACATGAACATAAAAAGGCAAACAATATACAGTGAGTACAAAAAGTATTTGATACATTTCAAACAGTTGATTTTAACATCTGTCAAAAATGACAGAATCTGGACCAAAGATCTTTGATTTGTGTAGACAACTTTTCAATATTCAATCTCAACTTTCCAATGTTCAGTCTCAATATTTATTTGATTTTTGTGTTTCTATCTTCGGTCCGAATTCTGTCAAATCTGAAGTTGTATAATGATGTGACAATAAACTTATTGAAATTCGTCGGATTCATTTTTCATTCGCTGTATATATGTGGAGAAAATACGTTTTAATATGAATTTTATTCTCTGCGCTTACACTGGGTAGAATTCATAATAAGACGTATTTCCACCGATATCGATTAGAATCTCATTGAAATTATCTTTTTGCTTCTTAGATCGGTGGTTATTAACCTTTTTACAACCACGCCCCCTCTGGTAGTTGGACTTTGTTTCCATGCCACCCCGCATCTTCAACCAAATGATGTGAATTAAAAGAAAACCTTTTAAAAATGCGTGCTTTTGTCTTTTTATTGAACAAAGAATACACAATATATTTAATATATTAATAATGTTAAGAATCTCATTAAATGACATCATATATGATGACATTTAATGAGATACTTGACATTCCTTCTTAGCTACCAGATCTTAAATGCGTGGTCGAATTCCAGAGAGAGCACAATGCATATTCACATCATCATCAGGAAATGTTCTGATGATGATGTGAATATTGAAATATTCCCAAAACATACCAACTTTCTATTCATTAAAATTTTCTATTCATTGTAACAACACGTATGTTTTTAGGAAGTACCTTCATCCACTCTTACATATATATCATTGTTTTTACGGTATATACGGTGTATACCTCTCTAGATAGTGTAAACCACTGGATGTTGAAGGGGACTTGCGTTGAGCTCTCTCTGGAATTCGACCACGCATTGAAGATCTGGTAGCTAAGAAGGAATATCAAGTATCTCATTAAATGTCAACATATATGATGACATTTAATGAGATACTTAACATTATTAATATATTAAATATGTTAGTGAGACAAAGAAATCTACAATACGAGAACATACGTTTACTTTATTTTTCATGACACATACATCCCAGTAGATCAAGTCCAATATTTGAATGTAAGCATCAAGCATTGGATCACACTGACCATACGCTTCAAAACCGATATATTACAGACACGTTTCTCATAATGCTTCGCTTGCGGATTATATACGCGAACCTGAATATTACCGTCAGTATGTGTATGTTCAGTATCGGTCAGGAATCTAAAGCAAATCTTTCTGTACTTTAAGTTTAATCCAGCTTCGAAAATATCTCCGCATCCATGACTGAACAGGAGATGAGTTTTCTTTTGCTGAACATACGTATACATGTAGCACCGTTCTCTGCTTACACCCTCATCGGGGTTGTTTCGCAGTTAGCTATGCGTGGGCAGTTGTTAGTAATACCTATGTCAAGCTCTGCCAGGCATTTCGAGGCTGTGTTCGGCTTGAGGTACCTGGCATTCCCTAATGGTCACCCATCTAGCTATTAACCTGGCTCGACGTTGCTTAACTTCGGTGATCTTACGAGAACCGGGTTATCATACGTGATATGGCCGTAACACCTTAGCCCCAGGGAGATGTTCCGTAATCCTAGTCCTTGTGCTGTGCTTAGTGGATAGGCATTGGATACCATTTTGAAAGTATTTGCCTACATTAAACTACGGCGTACCGAACAGGAGGCGAGCACTCTACCACACGATTATCGGCATGACTGAACCGGAAATGACTTTATTCTCTTGCGGAATGTGTCGCTCCTTTATGCCAAGGATCATTTATAGGAATCTTTCTGTTAGCAACGACCAATGAAATCATTTGTATGGGGTTATGTTTGTAGAAGAAATGTATATTGTGTCACCGAGTCTTTAGTTTAGATGAATTTACTTATATAATGATCAGTATCAATTTCCTGGTATCAATGTCCGTAACCATGGATTCTTCTACTTGAAGGTACAGGTTTACTGATGGAAATATCTCTTACCAACCATTTTAAACAATAGACACTGACAGGAGTCGACATTACTTTCCAACCGTAACAAGAACAACAAGAAAAGAGCAACAACCCTCACCAACATTTGGCGTGTAAACCAATATGTAAAATTCCCGCTGCCCTATCGTGATTTGAACTCACGACCTAGTGATTGCTAGTTTAGTTTCTTTTCTAAAAACAACATATCTAATAGAATCCAAATACAGGTAGTCCCCACTTTTCGCAAGTTCACTTTACGTCAATATTTCGCTCTTTCGAAAAAAAGGTGGAAAGCGAAAATAATGTCCAGATTTTGTTTGGCAGCGAGCCATTATAGAGACAGCTCACACACCCTTTCTCTCTCTTCTAAACCCAAGGCTTATGTACCTCTCACATCTGAGATACCATTCTCACCATTCTGGAGTCTAGGAACGCTGAAAAATATTTCCCATACAAATTAGAGGTAATTGCTTCTTCGCTTTACGTCAATTCTGCTTACGAAATGTTTTTATAGGAAGCTCTACGTTCAGATAGCGGGGAAATCCGTATGTTAATGAATGTTTTAACTAGTTAAATATATGCGTCCGAGTGACAGTATAATGCGTGAAGAAATGTTCAAGTTTCTTTTGTGTTTATGTTTTGCAATTAAATGTCGTATATAGATCATATTTCGGAGATTTCTTTTGTTATTCAATTTGAGTCTCTCTATCAATGAGACTGAAAGGCAAGTGAATTGATTATGAAAATTAAAGAAGCGCATATCTGACATAAAATGTTTTATTAATGTAAATATGAACAAACTCTTTTACATCTTCTTGTATCGGATATAAATTTATCATTTCAGTCTTCACTTGTTCAAAATCATCCAATCTTGAATACTAATGACAGTCATCCTTAACCCTTTATATCCTGATTTCTGTAATTCAAGATTATTTTGAATTACGTTGTATTCATATCTGAAGGCAATATAAAGACAACTAAAATTAAATTATGAAGAAACATTTAGGGAAATACTAATTTTTATTGAAAACTAATGCAGGGACTTACAAGTATCGCCAAGACACGCATGTCTCAAATTAATTAAGAAACATGCGGTAGCAAAAGGTATCGTTAGTGCATAAAGGGTTAAAGCCCGATAATTGTCTATTATTTCTGACATTGTATCTTAGTATTAACGAATCCTGCCACTTGTTAACCTGCAGCAACACGCAACTACAAAAAGCTACTTAAAAGGAATAACGACAAGCCGCATATTCACATTATCCTTTATCCCTCTCGTATAAGCCACAGTAAGTCGGAGCTGGCCGATGGGGATTTAATCCCTGTATGATGTACTGATTAAAGCAACACACAGAATCAGCATAAGGATATGCCACATGTGGAGAGTGTATTTAGGTATTAGATTTTCATTTTCCCTTGATAATATTATTGGGAGATGCAAGGCTATATCCTGACATCGAGTAGAAAGTAAAGTATCATCTGTATGAGATTGGTAGAGGAAAGGTCACGTTCATAACAGATTGGAGTTGAGGCGGGGGTTCATAGAATTGTGGACGGAAATGTGTCAGGTCAGGATTAGGTTATCAATGATCGGAATGCTAGTGTTGTAAGAAGGTTATCGATAAAAGCTAGAGTCAGAAAAGCCCACAACGAATGTATGTCTTTAGTTTAGAAGCATAGAGCACAGAATTCTCAGACTAAGCTAGCCCTGGCCTGGCACATATGTTATAAAGGGTCCCTACATAGTAAAAAACAACACCAATATTTTCTATAGTTTGGAGAAGGGTCATTAATATTCAAATGGTTCTTCGGACGATTGAACTCCTTCTTGTTGTTTGTGTTGTAAAGATACAGAAACACCCGGGCCATGTGCTATAAGGGTTACCCCCCTTTATACATAACTTCTGTTTAACTTACCACACTCGGATGCTACACCTGAAGAAGGCTGAACAATGGATCAGCCGAAACGTCGTGTTTACAACACAAGAAGGGGTTCAATCGTCCGAAGAACCATTTGAACACAAACAGTATAACAAATAACCATTTTACTTGCATAGTAAAATATTCTTTTAATTTGCTATATAGCCGGATAATACTACAATTATTCTTTTTATATTTAAGCAATACTATCACTATTTCGTTTTGGTTTTGTTGACGTGGCTATGAATTCAGTTTCTACTACCTTCGTATTTGTGTGTAGTAATGGCAGAATATAGATACTACACTCCCATTAATTAATGTCTTGAGATAATAACCCAAAAGTAAAGGTGATAACTGGCTAAACTCGCTAACCATAACCCTTTATAGGGCACCCCTAAAGATATTTTAGATATCAAAACAACATATTTGTATTTTAAACTAGACCTAATTACAATATATGTTCAGTTACCAGTTTTCTGAATTGTGTTTGTTTAGGGGGGGGGGGGCACCTCTGATGAAGTGATCATAAAAAGTGACCCAAAATGGAAAATATAAAAGAAAATTAAAATTAAAGTAGACCGTTAAATAAAACATAGAAATACAGAATAACATTCAATATAATGAATAGATACCAACAAATTGATATTGACAAAAAAGAAATAACATCTCCTGGTTGATTTTAAGATGTTATTGTGTGGGCCAAACATAGGTTATTATAATGTTGTGGTATGCCTCAAATTTAAATTTAAGTGATCATATACAGTCACTTGCCACATAAAGAGTTAAAGACGCCGTCTCTCGTAACAAATTGAAGTCCGTATTTGAAATAACAGAACTAATGCAGAGCCGCAGAATCGGAATTGATAGATGGTAAGTATTTAGCGCGGGTCCCTTGAAAATGCGGGTCCTGTAGCATATGCTATGTTTTCTACATAATTAATCCGGCACTGAGTACGTCGGAACTGGCCGATGGGGATTTACTTCTTGTATGATGCACTGATGAAAACAATAGAAATAATCACCATTAGGACATGACAGACGAGGGGAATGTATATGAGTTTCCTGTTTTCTTTTCTTTTGATAACGATATCGAGAGGATGCAAAGCTAAATCCAGACATCGAGTAAAAGTAAAGTCTCATTTGTAAGAGATTGGAAGAGGAAAGGTCAGATTTATACTAGATTGGAATTGAGAGGAGAATTCAGGCGGAGCTTTCATAGAATTGCAGTCGGAAGTGTATCAGGTCTGGATAAAGTGGAAGGTTATCATTGCTCGTTTGAGTGTCGTAAGAAGGTTATCAATAAAAGCTACGGTCAGAAAACCCCCGCAGAGAATCTATGACTTTCGTTGACCAGCATGGAGGAACGAATGCAATATTCAAATACTAGTTAATCCATGTGAAGAGAATTCATGATATACAGATTTCCCCCGCTATCCGAAAGTAAAACGTTACTATAAAAGATGTTCGTTAACTGAATTGGCGTAAAGCGAAGTCACCATTAATCATTATGGGAAAACATTTTTAGCGTTCCTAGACCCCAAAATTAAGTTAAGATGGTATGTTAGGTTGAGTCATCGGAGTCTGTGGTGGCGGGAGGTACAGGAGGCCGTGGTGTCGAAGAGAGATGGGAAGAAGGAGTGCGCTACCTGTATAATGGCTTGCTGCTCAACTGAAGCTTAACACCATTTTCGCCTTTCGCATTTTTTCGAAAAACGGAAAAAGTGTCGTGAAACAAACTTTCAAAACAGGAACTACCTGTTTTTGAATTCTATTAGATGACTCTTTTAGAAAAGAAACTAAATAAACCCCCTTACGGTGGAAGAGTCCATGGTTTCAGATAGTGGGTTGGAGATGTTTTTATCGGCAAACTTGTTTCCTTCAAGCTAAGCTAATGGCAAACGTATCGCGCCCGCTTCCATTTAGACTACATCAGTGAGACCGAGAGGGGGATCCTGTCGACTGGGTATCCTAGGATTTCCATACGCTTCGCTTCGCCCAGGATTGCGTCCTGGAGAGGTCACATCAGTGTCATTCTATTGTCCATCGGGACAGGAGGAGGGCGTTTATGTCATGCCAAAGGGTTAAATATGAATGGGACTCTTCTAACCGGTGATCAATCAAGCCCAAAATGAAAGCGAATGCGAGTCAGCAGGATAAACCGGGTAGTCAGACAAATAGAAGGATTACCAGCGTTTCGCCGTGGAGCATTGATTCTCAACGTGGGGCACAACACCGACAGGTGTGTGTGTGTGTGTGTGGGGTGGTAATTTAAATGTATTACGGGCAATTTAGAATTGGGGTGTGGAAAGCACCAACCGGTTAGCGGTTTGGCCCATCTCTTCTTGCTAAGTGACCAGCCCATCTCCATTTTTTTGCGTAATTATTTGTATAATTTCCTTTAATCTATTCTAAGTTGGTTCACAGTTCGTGTTGTTTTTTGTTAATATCCATGTTTCGCACCCATAAGTCATAGCTGGTATTATGCACCCATTGTATAATTTACGCTTTAAGCACATTGGCAAGCCGCAATTTAAATATATTGGGAGAAATTTGGAATTCGGGTTCTGACGATCAACACTGAGCCATGTTAAGTCTTAACTACTTAATTCCAAATCACACAATAGTATTAATTTTACTATATATTCTAATTGCATTGATATGACTATAATTCACACAATAAGTGCATTTTACAAACATTTTAGTAAGTGCCCTGAAGTTCATATAACAGTATCTTATTTCACAAAGGATTTACCCTAGATGTAAAACTCTCTAGTTTGGTAAATCTTTGAATTTAACATATATTATACCTTTTCAACACAACATGTGTTTAATTATCGTAAGGTAGAAATCGGGACGTTTAAGTTGTCGAGTTGTGGCATCTAGCACAAATGTCAAACACTACTACCGTAGAGTGTTGAATTAGCAAGCTAGTCTTCCTGACCTAATAAATACGCGGATTCTCTCGTCAGTGAAATACTTATGTATTTCCTCGCTGTTTCAGAGGGTTAGGGTTAGAAACGTTTCGATATCGTAATACAATTACTCTGTTCTCAGAACATCTCCGATTGGCCCGGTTCTTTACGGAGCTAAACTTATTAAATATAAAGAGAGAATATTAAGAGCGACATTTAGGAATATGACTTTCTGGTTCGGGTTTCGTATTTCATAACATAAATGTGTTATGTATGTACGTAGGAATCATCGTTCTCTGCTTATAACCCCATCGCGTGGTTAGGTACACACAGGCAATTGTTAGTAAGTCCCACAGCCGGCTTTCCAGGCCTGACAAGACTTCATTCTGCTTACGCCACCTGGTATTCCCACTCTACCGTGCTGTTACTGAGTCGGTAGTGAGATATCATTCAGTATTGTTTGAGCGTTGCATTCACATTGATCAAACGTGCCCAGTATCCTGCAGGTTTTTTTTTTTTTTTTTTTTGGGGGGGGGGGCTCACAGGGTCTCTTGGTCCCCTGCTGTCCAGAGTTGGTTCCCAATGACGTATGGGATGTTATGTTTTAAAGGGGAGATATTCCAGTTCATGGAAGAGATTAAAGGGACAGCAATGAGGCAGCTGATGCGATCCTGCAAAATAACTTTGTAGATTGTTTTCATATGTACAAGGGACTCTGGCATAAGTGTCTTACTCTCTTTCTTTCAAGACCCTTATCCGAATGAACTGATTTATATTTCCAAGAATTTACTCAATTATATGTATATATAATACTTATTATTCATCCATTTTGTTTTACACAGATTCAAATGCGTATTGGATAGGAAAGGGACTAAATACTCATTCCGGTTCCCTGGGAATCATGAGGCCAATTATTGTGTTGGTTATTGCAGAACATAAACGCCGGTTCAGTGTAGTTGACGATCGGCATCATTTGGCAGAATTGACTGTGAACTGTTTTGAAATTCCCAAGGAAGGACACCGTACATGACGTGTATAGGGATGATAACAACAGACCTTAGTAGATGAACTAAAGAGTTTCGTTCGACATTCCCAGTTTACCTAATGTGACAGACACTTAAGGAAGGGCAGAGAGTACAGCGGCTAAAATGGTGTGATAAAGAAAACAAACACATAGAAAGTTGTCCAAAATCAATGTAACACAACAGAAAAGAAAACTACATTCCCACACATGGGCGAGTATTGATTCAACATATGTTAATCCACATGACCAGGTTTTCCCTCCAATCTGCTCGGCTCTGGGACACAACATTTAAATGCCACGCAAGAATTTTGAAAGTTTCAGATAAAGACAGAATGTTCAATAATAAAACTTTGTGGCCGAACAGGCAATTGTCATATTGATGACAGTTCTATGCAAATATCATAATGTGCATACATTCTCTCCTTAGGCTGTGTACAAATAATTCGTCTTTGGTAATGAATAGATACTGAATCAATAATCATTTATTTTATTATACAGTTTTGTTATAAGTAAGTGACATTTGTTTCATTGACTTTAAGCAAAACATTAATGATCGTCTCAAAGGTAGAACATTTTTCTGCACACTCGACTTGTTCACAGGCTTCTTCGTCCCGCACAGACCATGAAGAAATTAGAGCGAACAATACACCTAACTATGGCTATGTACATGACTATGATATTTCTCTATGTGTATTCAAGAGATTAACACTACATCCAACCCGCCGTTCAACATATATATAAACGATAGAGGTAACATTTAATTATCGCCCGTTAAAATCGAGTCCGATAATCAGATGCCGGGGTCAAGTTGGTAACAGTTGGCAGCGTGGACACTTGAAAACCGGTTGACAAAAGATAATTGAGGCGCTGTTCGCACATGTGCACAAAGCGTGACAAATAATTAGGAGCTGAAATCTCAGCCATCTTAACGACTCTATTAGCAATTAATAATTATCAAAACTGTGCAAGTTTTCGCGAGGAGAATTAATTAGTAACGATCTGATGAACTTTAAGAAAGGAAGTAATGAATCTTGAAGTACGGGGGTTCTTCTTATTCTTCTTTCCAATAACTTCGTGATAATTATCAGACGATAAATTCTCTTATATAGTGACGCAAATGTTTTTACAGTACGCTTATTATTAAAGAAGCGATAATGCTTAATTGCCAATTTGCAACATGTCTGCCGTATGGCGAAGACAATAAAACGGCCACTTTGCGGAGAAGCGTATTTTAATAGCAGAGTGATTATTATCGATCAAATATAAAATTGATTTTCGAGTTTATATTAATCACATTGGAACGTAAATCTCAAAGCGTCCTAACTTAGTGGACTAACAATATTAAGCCAACCATAAATTACAGCAATTGAAGGCTATTTTATTCAGTGATACATTCAAATGACCAACGATCAATCATGAAGGGAATTCACTAGCAACATTACTCGCCTGAACCCGAAACGAGTATGTCTGATTTTAAGATTTAAGCTGCATGCTATTTGCTATCCCCATGAATTAAATGTGCAGCTGCACCAAGGGTGACGACACTACATGGTGCCATGGTAGGAGATTCTGAATTCAACGGAACCGTATTATAGCAATATTCCCCCTACAGATATAGATATATA
>VCCN01001973.1:3931402-3942165 GCA_006491835.1 Architeuthis dux
TATTGTAATACCTTAAATCATATTATCAAAACTTACAAATTTCCTGAGGAAACTCAAGTCTTGTGGATTGAAAGCATAACAAATACTTGCCAATTTCCTTTGTCTATTTTAAGAGACCAGCCCCGGATCGTTTAGCAATGACGTTTTTAGTTGAAGATAAAAAGCCGAATTCAGGAAAGGTTGTTTGTTTCATAACGTGGGAGGAAATAAATTTGACGAAACTCATATTGGGAAACATAGAAACACGTAAATGTTATATAAATTTAACAGACATTTTAGGATACATAATATGAAGGTTATTGCAGAGCCTGTATAATGTGAAATACTGTACACTACAGATTTAAGTAATACAACATTTGAGAATGTGTAATGCATGGATTGATTCACTGATTGATTGATTTGTTTAGCGGCATATCAACACTTGGTGGACGGTTATTTCTGTTTAACTAGAGTTTTGGGACTTTAGTGAAAGGTTACTTTTCCTTAACCAGAGACTTGTGACTTTGGTGCATAAACAGGTGAACCTTTTTTTTGGGGGGGGGGGTCTTACCCTTCTTCATGGGATGCAGTCGGCGTATTCTAGGCCCCAGCCGACAAGGCTGAGTAATGAATGGGAAGATTTAGATTTAAAAGAAAACAACAGAAAGCCAGGCAGGTATCAACAAACCCAGACCTGTGTCTGTACCTGTCTCACAACCATTCTTTGTTAAATCTAATTGTGTATCAACCTGTATATACTATTTCTGAAAATAGGGATAGGACAAATATTATATAGTCTAAAGTCGAAGTTGACAGAATCAGGTAAGATTATTAAGATGTCAGTGATATATAATGCAGGAACAACTAAACAAAATATTTAGATCAGTGGTTCTTTACCTTTTTTGCTCCATACCCCACCTCGGCAGCCCAAACATGTCCCTCTTACAATAATAAAAGAGATTTGGGGTTGGAAAGGTATAATACTATTTTCTAATGTAACTAAACGTCATGTTTACAACACAAACAACAAGAAGAACCATTTGAAGGTATAATAATATGTTAATCCAAAGATATACTAAAATTTGAAGTTTTAAATCAGGAAGAAAATATATATAAATAAACAAATTCTTTATAAACAAAATACTGATATAACGATTACTTTCATCGGTCCTCTTTTCAAATGTCTTACTCATCCAAAGGCGTCTTACTCGGTATGAAAATCAATATATATTCATGCATACGGTTTGCTAAGTATTTTGAATTATATACCTTCTTAGCTAACAATACAATATCCATGTTATAACCCTTTCCTGAAAGCTCTCGAAAGATCCTATGTCGATAAACTGAACAAGCCTCGATCAACTGTTAATTTCCTTCCGTAAATCGGTTACCGGTTTCTTTCATACAATAAAGCAAGCTTGGCCTGAATAAATTACGAATTGCTTGAAGTGCCGAGATCTTTGAGAATAGAGATATAAATTCTGGTGGGAGGGATTCTTTATTTATTTATCATCTACGAACATGAGTAACTATGTGTTTAGACATGAGGTGCATGGCCTAAATTTTGGGCATCAATGATTTAAAAGACACTCTTGTGAATTAGAGATCGAATCCAAACAATAAAATGCTGTTCGTTATTTATTGCAACACGTGTCAGATTGATCGGACTATGTTAAAATGCAATTTATTTATTCACGTCAAACCTTATTGACGATTACGATATCCTACTGTTTTCGGCTGAGATTTTGAGATGCGTGTTTGATATTTGATGATTTCTTTGACGGTTCTCATCTGTTGTTGATAATCCTCAACGTTTCTCATCAAAATAACACAATCAAATGAAAAGGTACAATAATAGAACAGACTGCGGGACGGATCCCCGGTCATCAAGCAAGTTTATTTTAGCCACCTCGTCTAAAGATTGAGTCTAGTTTTATAACAGGGTCTTTTCTTAGCCTACCTAAGTTTATCTATCTGAATCTCAACGTTTGAAAGTATTTTACTTTGGATATTCTTAATGACATAATCTGGTTTGTGTTGATAACAATATGCAACTTATTTTTACCTTTGCTTTCTTTTCCTGGCTATAAGTGTTATTTTCTGATCAGTTATGTATAAAAAGTATAGAAAATAGCTAGTATTCCCTTCAAACGTTGTGTTGCATAACCTGCCGACATATTCTGCGGACATGAGATGTCTCGTCGTGGGTTGCTAATTTGCGAGTGGGAAATCCTGAACTTGGCGAGAAAAAGGAAGACGCGAACATTCTTTATAAAAATATGAGCACATATTTTTATTTCATAAGATACATTTTGTCGAACGGAAAGTGAAGAGTGGGAGAGAAATAATGAGAACAGTCTGTCCCCAACAGGGGCACCGGTCTCGTACCTTCCGGCCCAGCCTAGGCGGTCTGCCTCTCTGCTCTGAGTCCTCTGGTCTGCCCCGTTTCCTGAGCTTCCGTCTGTCTTCTTTTATCAGGTTTGGAAGTCCACGCTTGTTTTTGGACACCCACGCATATGCATATTTTCTAAGGTCCCCGGGTCACTTTCGCTTCCGCACAGGTGTTGCCCTGGAAAGGACCGTGGCAGCATATCATAACAGTTGCTTTTGCGATTAGAACATTGGTATTGTAAGTTACATATTTTGCATCAGACAGCTTATGGAAGGTTCTTGAAGGCTACCCCTCCTATCTACAGCCGTGACAAATTGTTCCATAAGGCCTAATTTATGTGCACTGGAGGCATCAATACATTCCAGGTGACATTGTCCATCCCCACATAGAATTCGGGTGCCTATGGCCACTCCCGCCGTTGGTAGTTCGCCACGGTGTCCCTGCTGTCCTAAAGGCAAAGTTAGCTGGAAAATTGGTAAACCTGCCTTGGAGACCCATCAGGAATATTACCATTCTGAAGTCTTCGATGACTTCCCAGCTGTACACATTTTACTTCAAGGCGACTAGCAAATTCTTGACACCGCTATATTGCAGGTGAAATGAGGTGCCCATAATTTGTTTTGATCCCGATAGGCATCCCAAAATATACCTCGTAAACAGTGCACATCTTAAAGTGTTTGTTGTATGGATGTGAGGGAACCCGACAGAATGGTGGATATGGCTAGACAATGTGGAAAAGAAAGAATGAGAGAAGCGAGTTACATCTCAAACATGTTTATTATCATAAAGATAAATCGTTATGCATTTCATCACTGCGAGCGACGTCTTCAGAAGAAAATTGAACATAGCAGAGTCCTGCGGTCATCCATATGGTGTGCAGTGAATCCGCATGAAAACACATCTAGTCTCATTCACAGCACACCACATGGATTACCTCAGGACTCTGCTATGTTCAATTTTCTTCTGAAGACGTCACTCACAGTGACGAAATGCATAAGTATGTATCTTCATGATAATAAACATGTTTGAGATGTAACACTCTTCTCTCATTTCTGTTCCACATTGTCTAACCATATCCAACACATCTTAAAGTGCAATAGGTTCAAAGGCAGTGTCTTCGTTTGACCACATATAAGGATCCTGGAGTGCATGAGATTCCCCCAGAATATCAATAAAAAGGAGAAAGCAGCTTAATACAGCTTTGTCACAGTGCTTCGGGTCTCCCAGGATAATCACAAGGCCGAACACTATGTGGAGCTGGTTGAGACTGTGATGAAGAACTACGGTAAAAATGGGCTGAATGTTGTGCCTCAAATACATAAATTCAAGGAAAACGTGGGAGAGTATTCAAGGGGGCAAGGTGGGCGCTGGACCTTGAACGTGACTAAAAAGGAACATATATCAAGAACATGATGGTAAATTACAGTTTTGGGTCTGGTTCGTGAAACTGAATTAGAGTACAATCGTAAATCTCGAAAATCTACTCACTTCTAAATCTGTTGTGAACACCTTTGTTTAACATTGGTGTACATTTATTTTCTGAAAGACTGTGATTTTAAAAAGAAAAGTAGGTACACATATTCAAGGTTATCCATTGTACAATTAGAAATAGGAAAATTGCAAAGTATCACTGCCCTGGTCATAAAAGCACAGTTTGAAGGGAATACTTGACACTTTCTATACTTTTTACATATAAGCAAGTAGATAATAACACTCATTACCCAGGAACAACAATCGCGTTACACGGTGCAATATTTATTATAGAGTTATTCTTAAGTCGTCTCTACCAAACTGTTTTTATTTTTATTCCTTTTGCTACGTTGCTGTATACTTTTATACCTGTTATTTAAAGTCACGGCTCTTTATCCAAATTCGTGACATTTTCTAGAGTCATTCCTGTAGACGATAGACTGCTTACTGCTCTTGCTACTGATGGCCTTTTTGTCATGAGGAGAGTTAGTTAGAACTCTCTGTATAAGATTTAATGAAAAGAGTGGAGGCGATGTCATGTGGAATTTCGGAGATTCTGACAAAATTAAATCATATTATATCACGTTTCTTACTTGAACAATGCATTACCACAAACAATCATATCATGCTAAATGTTTAGACTTTGCTTCGAGAACCAGTTCTGTTCCATTCTGTATGAGAACGGGACGATTACAATGTAAAATCAATTGCCTGATAGGTACTGGATTTGCACATCGTATATCATTCTTACTAATAAACATAAAAAGATAACAGTGTTAGACAGTATTTACGTATCGAAATGCCCCCAAAGCTCCAATGATGATAAAAATAGAACTAAATATCAATATAGATGGTCGTCTCAGAATCACCAATATATCTTATTATAATTCACCAAATATCTGTCTGACTCCAAATTGCCCTCAAAATATTTACATTGCGCCCTTATGGGGGGGAGGGTTCCCCACGTTCAGCATCCCTGATTTAGAGTAATTGCTACAAAATGTGGTCACATGTTAATGCTAATCTTCTCTGATAAATGACGGCGTGTATTCTCGCTATGTTATGAATGGATATGTTGTGCTTTTAATTCGCATATTGTTTTTTTTAAACGTACAGAAAGCGTAACAATTCTGTGTGAGCTGAAACATTGAACCTAACCAAAACATTGATTCCCAAGCTGAGAACTATGCAAGGTGCACAAGAAAGGACCATGGTTAACATCCTATGGAGAGACCAAAAGACAGCATAGTATATAGAGAAACAACAGGAGACAAAGATATAGAATCTATTAGAAAACTCAAATAGCAATGGGCAGGTCATGTCGTAAGAATGTCAGACAACCGCTGGACACCACGACTCAAAACATAGATCCCCAACTTGTGGCCGGCAGAAAATACGATGGCGCGACGATCTTGACAGGTTATGCGGATATTAACGATCGCCAGATCTCTTGTGGGCGAAACTTGTCCGACTGTTATGATATCTAAAGGTTATCCTGGGGTCAGACACCTGTGCGGAAATGTAAGTGACACTGATCACCTTAGGAAATAGGTATATTGCGTCAGTGTTCAAAACAAGATGTGGGGACCGGTGATTGACACCGCGTAGGCGTTAGAGAAACCTATAAAGTAGACCCGAATAGAGAACGCGGGGGCGGACATCAGCGGACATCAGCGGACATCAACGGACGAGACCGCTGTCCTTGGCGGTTCTTATCTCACTCCCACTCTTCACTCTCCGGCCGACAAAGATGTATGTTGTGTAATAAAAATATGTCCAGATATTTTTATAGTTTTATAAGCAAGTCTTCGAGTTTCCTTTCTATCCAAGTCCAGGACATTCATCCCACTATACAACACAACGACGGGCGCTGAGGGGCTGATGATGATGTATTTGGAATATACGTACAAATCATGAACTTGATATGTACACAACCACAATATAATTTGCGAACTGTCAGTTTGTTTGTGACAACAAACGCAAAGTGAGGAAGTGAGTAAATTGAACACATTTGGCTATCCTTTATGTGTGCGTTCGTGTGTTAGATTACTGGCTGCTTATAATTTAACTACATCTACTACTACGTCTGCTCCCCTTGCTGATGTGTATTTCATTTTTACCCAAAACGAATACAGGGATTTTAATTAAACTATCTGTCTTTAATCTTTCAAAGTACTGTGTAAACCTACTGACGCATACACATATTTAGGTATCCCGATAGCAACGGGAATTTACTAATCTAATTATATTATTACACAGTGTGTATGTGTGTGTGGGTGGGTGTGTGTTGTTTGGTTGGTCCGTCTGTCACGAGGAAAAGGGAGTATGACATTTTCACAGCATTACATTTCCCTACGTCCTACTTCCTATTCCTTTCTCCCCCTACCCAGTCAGTCACCATTGCACGTTGACCCCCTCCACCTGCACAGCAACCCCCGACCCAATGTAGAAGGTAGACAGACGCGACTACTTAAAACATATTTTTTTATTTTGTTGAAATGTAAAATATTTATGATTAATTCTTTATAGTTAATAAAAGAGTCTTTATTTTTAAAGACACGTGGACATTAGTATTATATAACACTCACCTGTACACAGAGTAAAACATATTATAAACTAGCATTCCAAGAGAAATTATGAATCACCACTACCCATATATCCATCTTTTTAACTTGGAAATTAAGCAGTGGTGGACACAAACTAAGGGATCAATTTAGGATAAACTTACATTGCAAATTGAATACCTCTCTAAAAACCTATTGGGGGTTATAAAAACAAAAAAGAACATGTTCCCTACTCATTGAGAGGAGTGTGTTCACAATTTCAAGTTTCCACTATGAACGGTTAAGGCTGAGTGAAGTTCGAATGCATAGATGCATAGATAGATACATATAAATGTCAGAACACATGAATAACCTAAACCCAACAACAGTATGTAAACCGGTGCTGTGTGTAGCGGTGATTAATAACTGCTGTAGAGCAATGAACTGCGAAATAGACCGTATTTAGCGATATGTATAAAACGTATCTCAACTCGGCAGAAGGCCACGCAGGCTATTGTTAGTGTTTTCAGTTCCATCCATACTGGGTGCCCTATTATTATAATCCTTTCCCAGACTAAGCCGAGCCATGTAAATATTTAAAGAGACCTCACATAAAGAATGCATGGGATAAAGAGATTTTCCACAAACGCTGTTGTTATGGTTGTCGGTTAGATCTTTATTAAATTCTTGTCATCTTGCCAGACGAAACAAACCAGAGGAAAAAATCCTCAAAAACGTGCATTCATTCGTTCATTTCCTGTCGCTCGCAGCAAGGCCAGTCAGATAATTCGGGAAAGGCGGTTAGTGGAGAGATGGGGGTTTTAGTCTGCGTTAGTGTAGTGATCGGTCTCCTCCTTAGGAAGATTGGCAGAATCGCCATGGGAGTCACTCTACATGGTCCCAAACTACTTACAGCAACTCGTATTCGCCAATCTAGGGGTTACAATATGGGATAGTGAGAGAGAGAGAGGGAGAGAGAGAGTGAAACCTTTAAGATGTGTGCATATTTATATATGTGTGTGTGTATGCATGTATGTAGGGCTTCACTGAGTCAGGATTTTCCAACGGGGACTCCGTGATAATACACACATCATAATTGGATGGGACATATCCAGCGAATTCTAGACACAATGTCTGCGTTTGGTCAGCTGAAATCGGCCCCCAGCTCAAAAGTCAATGGCCGTTATCATTAAGACAGTCCTAGATACCATTTGATGAATAAGCCTGGGGAAAAGAGAACCGGGAGGGTGTCACGTGTCATTGTGTAGCCAATTACAACAGTTTTGTCGGTCAATGAATTTTTTCTAGTTTTAGTTTCGAAGTCTTTAGCAGTTGGAGATTTAGATTTGAAGAAGCAACAGTCTTCTTATTCGGGTCACGAAAACGGCCTTGGTCGGCGACTTCGCCCAAGCCGTAGTTAATTGACCTGTAACTAAGTGGAGGAGACGGGGAGTTGAAATGCAGATGCTTCAGCGAGGAGACGAGTTTTCTGAGACACGCGTTCGACGCCTGTATCAGCAGCACAAAGTGTTTCGGTTGCGATTAAATGGGCCGCTACGGAGAGACATTTTGACTGCAGAAAGGGAAGGTCAGATAGATTTTTCCACGTGCCACGCGAAGTAAATAAATAATTATTTTGCCACCGACTGAGTTATTCACAACAGCACATACGTATGAGATGACATTCTCTCTACAGTACAGGTATGCAGCGATGAAACCAACACTAAAGTGGTATAAACCGTTCTTTTTTCTGGCCCTTGTCTCTTCTTCCTCTCCTTTGACATTGTGTGTTTGCCAACTCAAACATTTTCGGTCATTGCTGGTCATTTCTCGCCAATTGAAGCAATTGTAGGCTACACTATTTCTCCAGGGAAGCTGGAATTTGGGATAGGGACACATACGTCTATAGCGAAGGCCAGGGATTATGTGTTGAACTTGGAGGTCACCAGACGTCATTTATAGTGATTTTAAGCCAATCGAAGTAATTGTATGGCACGTTTTTGCACCTAATGACCTGGTATTTGGCATAAGCACACACCTTTTCACAGTGAAGATAATGAGCTATATGAGGGTGGTCACATATGTCATCCAAGGTCATCAGAGGTCATTTCTAATTTGTATTAAGATAAATGTGAGGGCGACAACTGATCCCCCCCAAAAATAATTAAACAGAAAATCGGTAAGAATTGAAAGAAATCTCCCTTCAGTGCCCAGTAAGATCTTAATGATTTTTAACATTTTCATTTGATAATTATTGGTTTAATATTTACTTTTGTAAACTATCATATCAATATGTTCCGGTTATTTAACCATGCATCGTTTTAAAAGAATTTTCAAGATATTTTTAGCAGGGATTCCTGGCGTTGACATTTGACCGTAAAAAATACGTTTGTGTTCGCAAATAATCAACTAAAACGAACATTTAACTTTATGAAAACAACTGTGTTTTCTTCAAATAAACCTTTGTTGCAGAAAAAGTTTCTAGCTTTTTTAACAGAACCTTTTATGTTTGTAGTTACATGGTATCACAATAATTGCATTTAAAGCATCGATTTCCATGACAGGTGCTGAATGACGATTTAAACATAGTACAAACAACATTTAAATATATCAATACAGACTTAATTTCCGGCCTCTCAGCCGTCTGTTAATTACTCTCCCGTAGAGTTTACGACGGCGTAATCATCTTTTGCACGTAACGTATATACGAATACGTAATGTATCCAACGATTTTAAATATTTCAAGAGATGGCCGGATTTAACTTAGTAATCAATCCGAGGGTGCCTTACTGCGGATATGCTGAGAGACACTCTCCTGTCGGTTTACTAAGTCAGCAGTGTGTGTACTATATGACCGTTGCATTTACAATGACTGAGCAAAACATTCCTCGCGTCTCGTGAGTCGCATCCCACATGTCTGTCAGGCGCCGTACAGTCCAGATGTGGCTCCTTGCAACTTCTGGATTTTCCCAAAGATATTTTAGATCGTGGAAGAGTTTAAGGAGAAATCGACGAGACAGTTGATGGTAATCTCGAAAGGGGACTTTGTAGACTCCCACATGGATGATATAAGGCACATGACCTTCTTTTTTGTGGGACCCCACGGAATCGTTGGGAAGGTGACAAAAGATATCCAGTTCCCGCTGCCTTGCCTTTGGCATGCCCTTGACATCAGCGAATAGCCATGGCCCTTGCCATTTAAGTGGAGTTTGGATGTACAGCCTAGTGGAATGAATCTCCCGAAAATAGACATGATATTCCTTTTTGGTCCTTGGCCACAAATGTCCAAGGATTGTGCAACAAAGTGCCGGGTAAATAATTGATACAGATTAAAAGACCAGACACAAGGTGGAGGGATGAGATAGAAAGGTTTGCCAGGATATATTGTAGGATATGACAGATGTTAGAGCAATCGCGGTCGCCATGGAAAGGGATGGGAAACGCCTTTGTCCAGCAGTGGGCACATAATGGCTGCTGCCGCTGCTGCTGCTGATGCTGATGATGATAATGGTGATGATGATCGCAATGTTTCCTTTTTAACAGACAACACTGATTCATGTTTAAAACTGTATGGAATTCAAATCAATGAAGCAATTACCCATGCATAGGTAGAATTGTTGATCTTAAAATTTGATCTATAGAACTCGACTTATACACGAGTGTGCGAAGTTGTACAGAAAGTATATGGCTATATAATATTTTTTTAAAAGCCAAATAGGCAATGGCGGCCCTACTAATTTTCAAAAGAGTCTGATAGTGAGTCCTCTTCCGGGATCACAATCAGCTGTCTCCACACGTTCTCCTTCATCTCGTCCACGGTCAGAAAAGTCATCCCTTTCAACGGCGAAGGACCAGTAATTACAGGGAACCAACTCTTGACTGTAGGACGTGCTGACAAACCTGGATGATGCGATGTTTTAGCACTAAACGGGATATGAAGAATTAACAAGCTCGGTGAATTAGAATGCGATGATCACACAATACACAGGAATACTCAATGGCGTCTCACTACTGACTGAATAACCACAGATGCGTATATGTTCTCGCATGTGCAGGAAGGTGCTCTCTGATTGGTGCCAAGTTAAATCAATGCCAATGACTGGTTCTCCAGAAATTCAAAACGGCTGGTTACGTTTAGGACAAATCTGATAGTTTTAGATTTTGTATTCATTCAGTGATTTCCTCTTTATATACAGATCAATATTCTCCATGACGAGTGTTGTATAATTATTAGAGTTAATTGAGTTTAATTGCTGTTGGTGGCAGCGAATGTGGAGTACGAATGTAGGCTTCTCTCCAGTTTTAATAAATTATTTATTCAATCGGAGAGTACAGTTGACCTTACTACTACTACTACTACTACTACTACTACTACTACT
>VCCN01001973.1:4235796-4249771 GCA_006491835.1 Architeuthis dux
TCTGCTTTTCGCCGATCGTTTTCGCGGAGACGCTGACGCATGCAAATTGGTGACCAAACTCATAGCGCCTGTTGCTGTACGGGTGCAATTCAATGGAGGGAACAGATAACCTGCATGGCTGTTGGGTGCATCGTGCATCAGAGAATGAAAGAGTCAAAACGCCGATTGACAATGAAAATCTGTATTTAACACAACATAGTAGCTACACGGTAACTTGTTTTGCGTTAAAAGAGAAAGCGAGAGAAAAGTGCTGCTACTGTCTTAGTAGAATGGTCACTCACGAACGCCGAGTGAGAGAGAGAGGGAAGAAGAGAGAAAGAGCATCTTCGCGTCCGCCGTCGACCCTTAAGGTCCTGCCTGGCGGATGTTACTCTACTGCTGCTCCTACGATTTTCCCCGTGTTTTTTATAATCTCTGAGTGAGATCGTTTTAGCCACACCTACTTTTTTGGAACCGTGTTTTCGCACATGTGTTTTTAATAACTCTAAGATGTTAGGTGAAGAATGGGCCGCCGGTTTTTGCCAGAATGGAATGTTAGAACGGCCGTTAGAAATAGATTAGCAATTTCCGGAGTTGACCACTTCAAGGTCAACTCCAGAAATTGTTAATCTATTTCTAACATTAGATTTTGGCAAAAACCGGCGCCCCATTCTTCACCTTCGACCTATAGCTGTCTAGGGAACGAAACCCTTTTTTTCTCGACCGTGAGAATCTCTTCAGACGGTATTTTTAGCTACATAGTTTCTCGCTGACCATTACATAACATGTTGACAAAAACGGATGTTTATTATTTTTGTTTTTGTTTTTACTATTTTCACTTTTTGTATATTATTCTTTAAATTCAGCATTTGTATTACGTCATTACAACTTGAATGAAATTCTACTACGCCAGTTGCATGACTGAGATTATATTCTATTCCGTCAGTTGCGCCCATTAGCATGGCAGAATACATCTGCATATTGCTAACTATTATATGTGTGGATTAGATCAAGCATCGTCAACAATAATTAGTTTTTGACTAGTATTTAATTCATCTTAATTTTATTTCCTTTTCACCGCCACTACTCTGTAGTATAACCGGCATTTCTTTTCGCTGATGAGACTGTAGGGCTGCAACATGTACGGGCGAGAAAGGTCTGTTGAGGGAAACAGTTGGTTCATACAGGAGAACGGTTCTACCATGTGGCCGGAGAGAAAGACTACATGATTCAGTAATTTCATGGAAGATGTGGGTTCTTTTTATTTCCGTTATAAGCTTCGATGCAGGGTCGGATCGCGGATCAATCAAGGCATTGAATTCTGTTTTGTTGAAATTATAGCGAGTTCTCTTCCTACGTACTTTACTGAAGGCGTGACGGTGATGATAGTAGTAGCTCAGGCCGGATTCGTTTCTTCTTCCCATTCTCTCCCGCACACTAACGGGTGAGGAGTCAAGCTTCTAGCTTGTTTACCCGTCGCTGCTATGTGCCCAACAGACTAACTTACTCCCGATTCAAAATCACGACGCCCTAAGTAATATTCGGCGGAGTTGATTGGTCGAACGTATTGTCTGTGTTCCCTCGTTCAGCCGGTTGACCCAAATTCTAGCCCTGAACATGTTATGGTGGTTTGGGGCACGTCCCAATACTATCACACCAAAGCGTAATTCTTCTCTACCCTACTTCCTTCAGCAAGCACATGACCACACGACTCGAGTGTATTTCATTACATACGCCTATTTGTGAAATAAAATGTACGAATTCTCGACCTTCTGGTTCTGACCGTGGTTCCCGATCCAAGTGCATTGCATTACAATAACAATGCATCTATAATAATGAACTCAAATTAATAACAATGAATGCTTCGAATTTTTAAATATGTCCTTTATGTTATCAGCCGTGTATTGTTATCTAAAAACTATACATTCACAATAAGTGATTTCCTTTGTTGTTGCAATATATATTCAGCAATATCAAACACTGTAACAGTTGACAATTTGAATAGAAATATGAAGTTGGTGAATAAATAATTGCCGTTTTTGTTATTTTAAACTTTGATGCTTACTTTGGAATAAAGTATTATGCAAACATGCTCATGGAATATACCATTTTAAAACGTGAATTTCACTATTAATTTAAGCTGGACGCTTTCTGTTCACTATTTATTCTGGTGTATTTTAGGCTGTCAAATCAAATATGGAAAATAAGCAAATACGTGCAATGTTGTTTTATTCAAAATGAGACGTAAAGCAGCGGAACCTGCCCGCAGTATCAACCAAATATATGCGTCCAGCTCAACATTGGTTCCAAACATTTCGAAACGGAGACGTGAGCCTTGAAGATGAGGAGGGTCGTGAACGTCTTTTTGTGATTGGCCTCATTCATATGAGGGTTATTATTGAAGCGGACCCACGCAAAACAACTCGAGAGTTTACAGAGAAACTAAACGTTGACCATTCAACAGTTATTCGACAGTTGCACCACATTGGAAATGCAAAGAAGCTCGACAAATGCGTTCTACACAGCCTGAACGAAAATCAAAAGGTTCCCCGTTACGAAGTCTGTTCTGCGGCTCTTTTGCGCAACAAATTGTGACATATGACGGGAAATGGATTATGTACAACAATCGACGGCGTTCTGCGCAGTGGGTGAACAGGGGTGAAGCACCGAACAACTTCCCCAAACCAAACCAGCATCAAAAGAAGATTATGGTTACTGTTTGGTGGTCGGCAAGTGGAATCATCCACTACAACGTATTGAATCCTGGCGTGTGCATCCAATTTTGGTCAATCGAAAAGGACCAATCCTTCTCCATGACAACGCCCGAATGACAATGTAGAAATTGAACGAACTAGGTTACGAAACGCCTACCCAGCTTACTCACCAGGCATCTCTCCGACTGACTACCACTTTTTCAAGCATTCCGACCACTTCCTGCAATCGAAGGTCTTCAACAACCATGCAACAAGAATGCATTGGTTCCAGGACAACCAGAATGATATGCTTCCGGAATAGAGGACTTGTGTAGATTCTAAAGGTTCTTATTTTGATTAATAACTATGTATAGTTTGTGTGTGAGACGCACATACTTTACATTATGATCCAAAGCAAGAGTGATTGGAAGCCACACTTTAGTCTTAGGTTAAGTTTACAAATACTAGACTTTGAATTTAGCCATAGAAACAGGAGCGACGATTTGGTCTTAGGCAGAGTGTTGGATAATGCAGGTAGTAATTCTTCTCGACGATGTGTGGGAGACGTCTCGTCGTTGGGTTGTACCTTTACGGGAGCGAACATTCTGTGGAGGGAAATACACTCGGAGAAAAGGGCCCTCCCGCGTGGGTGAGGAGAAAGACGACACAATTCAGTGTTTTCAATTGAAAACCAGTGGTTCGTTTTATTCCCGTCGGTAGCTTCGATTCTGGGCAGGTTCGCTGATCATTTTGAGGCAGCGAATTCTGCTTCAGTTAAAATTCTAAACGAGTGGTCACATTGCTGAATCACTACCAGTGATGGTAGTAATTAAAACATCAAGGTGTCTTCCTCCTCACTCCTCCATCACCCCTAACGGGGATTCGGATCTAACTGATGCTAAACTGCCCGCAATTTAAAAGAATTGACCCACTTTACATCCACGGTAAGACGATATGGCAGTTTGGTCACGTACGCCCCAAAACGCGCGAACACACACAACCAGAGTGCATTTACAGGAATGTACATATACTACACTTTGATACTAGCCAGAGGACCGGGGGACGACACTTTGATCGCACAGCAACTATTATCCTTAGGAAAAGTGCCGATCCATACTTACATGATTCTGTCATTTTTTACGGGTACTCTGCTAGTAATATACTAATACGCAAAATATTGAGTGAGTTTTCGTCAGAGCTTTCTAAAATTAAGTAAATGAATGGCCGTCGCCCGAGGTAAATCACAATCTATTTGTCTAAATCATATTAACGAATCGATTCGTAAATTGGAGTAAATAAAATTTAGATCAATCTAATTTGATCTGATGATGATCCAGGTGATATAATTTCCCTGGCTATATCTGTCACCAATCAATGAAAGTTATGTAAATGCATACGTTTTGGTACATCAGTTTCTGTAGGAAGGCATGTGCTAATCTTCGCATTCTACTGTTACATGTGGATATCACTTTCGAAACATAAAACATAATTCTGTCTCATCCTCTACTAAAGAGCTTCTCAAATTGGGCGTCGGGACCACTCCGGTGGAGGTGGGGGGTTCGTATAAAGATTATTTAAGGTAGCAGAAATATTTGAAATTTCGTTTTTTAAATAATAATTATATAACTGGAGGTTTTTTTTTATCTCTATCTCGACACAAACAAATATACTCCTTCTGGTGCTTCTTGTAAAATGGCAGAATACTATTAACTGTTGTTTTTAAAAATAAATTTTGTTGGTGTTACGGTTTAGTCATTTTTTTTTTAACGTAGTGTTTTCTTCGTAATAAACACCATAAAACTTATCATAGATTATAAATACGTTGTAATTGGGGGGGTCTTTTTTGTTTCTATGTTTAGTTACTGTTAGATTACGACTAAATACAAATACATAGTCAGCAACACTTGCTTATACGGTACTAAAATACGGTTGCAGAAACATTAGCTAGATTATCTCCCTTGATGGCTAAAATGGCTAACGTCACTCATATATGCGCTTTAAATCATACGAAGTCAGCATGATCGTTCTTTTTCCTTCTTTTTTCTGTAATGTATTCTCTTGTTTCTTTTTACAGTAGCATAAGACTTGTTTAAAAATTGCTAAAATTGGCTAGGCTTTTAATTTCAAGATAACTTTATAGCTAAAAACGTTACACGTCAAATTATTTTTGAATTATAATGACTTGGTTTAAAGTGTTATTTATTTCCTTATTTATTCGCCATTTGTAACATCGAGCTGGTTGTTGTGAGTGTGAAGATTTCACACCCACTCGATATTAGTTATTTATTTATTGAAAATGCGTGAAAAAACTGGGTTAAATCTTGTTGAACGTAAACAAGAAAATGTAGAACAACATAATGTTTTTGATGTTTTAAAGTACATTATTTAACAACTACCGTTATTTTTTGACGGAATGTGTAAGCTGGGATAAGTACATGTTTGTTGAGTGCTTTGTCGTGGTGTTTTGGTTAGTAAGCTGGTTTTATCGATCATTACAACTGAGTAGTGAGTTCTAAATATAAATGCAGACAAATGAGAGGAAATAAACCAAAGAAATGTTCATGTCAATAAAAGCAATGTTTCCATATGGCATTATTACATTTGTTTGAATTATATCACATGCTTTAAAATTTGAGTTAGATTATGAATTTTGTTTTGACTGCCCGTATCAGTATTTATTCAGGAACGTAGCTGTAATGGGTTATTTGAAACGCCCCATCCCTCTTCCGGGACCCAAAATGGAGATGCCCCCACAGGTTTTGCAAAGAGTAGTTCATCTACTGCATTCTACTAACAAATCCCACTAAATTACTTGTATTAACCTGTAAAAGCATTGGCACAATGAAAAGAGATTGGACCCACAATTGAATGATTGGAATTAAACAGATGTCAACACTTCAACGTATTGACGTCACATTACGTCACCTATTTTAAATACCGAATTCTTTACATAATCTTTCTTTCATGAATTCTCTTTTTTCTTTCTATTTTTGCACCATTTTTAATGTTAGGTGAATCCTCACATACCCGCTGTAACGGACACATACGTATGCTGCACTCACGGTCAGCGACTCATTTTCCTTTGGAACAATCCAGATCTTTTATTCCGAGAAAACGGGTTATCTCGTCTTTTAGATAAGCAGTTCTCAGGACATGAACGATCCATACTTGACTAGAACATGATATCCCATCTTGGAACTCTTTTAGATAACCAGTTATCAGGACATGAATGATCCGTACTTGACTAGAGCATAATATGCTTTCTTGTCACCTCATATTCCATCTTGGAACCTTTGATGATACACAGTCCAACGCACCTCAATTTTGACCGGCCACACGTCCAACACTCACCTCCTACTATAAGAAGACCCATCTATCTTCATCTGTGTTCAGTCCATCCAGATGTTGTTTGCCTAAACAAGTCTATGGCTGTTCCGAATTTCGACTACGTACGTACGCATTCATACACATTCATACATACACACACACTCACTTTCCTAATCCTATTTACACCGTTACGTCACAGTGCCTTTTTTAAATACTGATTGTTTTCCCCCTTTTTAATTATTTTCAAATACGGGAATATTTGAAACGAAGTGCTTGCAAGCCGTTTTCCTTTACTTCTGTTCGTGTATATGTTTTTCCGTCATTACTTCACGATTGTCTTAAATGCTCTCACAGGTTTATTCGTAGGATATCACTTTCATAATTCCGAACACAGTTTTCAAATAAGGCTGTTCAGGGTCCAATCTGTAAGATGTAATGCAATCCGAAAGTAAATGGTGCCGTAATATAAATGGATATGAACGCAATGTGTATAACAAAAGTCGTTACCAATTTTATAAGAAAATGCATCAATGAAATGCTCGTCTATACGTAGGTATCGTCTATACGTAGGTATGTAGGTACATAAATAATTCAGTAGCCTAATGATATAAACTAATTGATTTTACACTACAAATATTTACATTTCAACATAAGCCCCTTCACTGTGAATGCACTTAACCCAACGTTCCTCCACGAATCCCATAGATCGAGCTATTCAGATCAACATTTCACTGACAACTGTGCCAGGCAACAGACTTATTTATCAACCAACGTATGATTGGAAAATAAGCTAAACAATAAAAACATGCATTGAAGCTTACTTTTTAGATGCGCTAGGATTCTCTAGCAGTGATAGTTGTCACTGACTGACTGACACGTTCACATATCAACATATCGAACGTAACCTTTTAATGATGTAATAAAATAATATTTGTTTGAACTTTAAAAAAAACAATTCTAGAAATCAAACTGTGACTTAAGGTTGCTTCGTTTTTTAAGAAGGAGCTTTAAACATATCTCACATCGCGGTGTATTTTAACATATCTCATATCGCGGTGTGTGTTCTTAAACGTTTAACTGAACTCGTGCTTGAACAGCGCATCTATGGTCTGGCATTCAGGCTTGTTTCATGAAGAAAGACTATGTTTTTTTACTTTTAATTTTGTGCAGGTTAATATGTGGTACTAGATATACTTTATGAACGGATAGATAGACACATTCAAAAATACCACCAGAACCATATCAATTTAATTGTTAACATATTTTGTGTACACTAGATATAAATCCAAAAGAAGGTGACATTGCCTCCTTAACATAGATCATTCCTGTTTAATATAAATACCCATTGGCTTTTCAATTGATTGACTAAATGCAAATTTACATCTATTGAACTTGAACAATATTAGAGAAGTGCTGAGGAGTCATGTAATTTAACAAAGAAGATGCCCTCTTCTACTTCATCAATGTCAGCTGGAGAACGCCGCCAGGTTAATACGATGCCAATAAGTACCATTTGCAAAAAGCCGAACAAAAATACATTGAATCTTGACTTCAGTTTTATTACAAGAGAAGTGATGTCTGGATTACCTGTTCCGAACTGAAAAATAAAAGCAGGAACGCTTGTTGAAAAACATTAAACGTCCGCGCCTGTGTCAAAGAAAGAATCTTGGTGATAAGAGAAATAAAGGAAAGCAAAGATATGGTATTCAACAGCATAGTCACGAATCAGGTGCTGCGTGCACGGAATAGTGAACAGGCTTAAGTTGACACATTTCCGAGTTGATGCTTAATTGGAAGTTGGTTTCCTGGCAAATACCGCAAAAAATGTTTCTTTTGTTTAAATCTTTTGGGGGTTGTGTCTCATTGCATGTTCCTTGCTTTTCTATATCTCTGTTTATTTTTCACTCGATAATCTTTTTTTCCTTTCCGTTTCACAAGTCGTTTATTTGTCAACAGTTTTTACTGTCTATCTGTTTTTTTCTTTTCTAGACATTGTATTCACTTTCTTTCAGTCATACTTCTACGCCAACGCTCGATGTCTTTCCTCTTTGTTTTCTGTTTATGTCCTTTTTTTCTTTTCTTAATTCCTGAGAGGCGACAGGGCTATTTGAAAACGCCCCGGGGATCCAGTGGATAGAGGTCCCTAAACGTTTTATAAACGGTAGTTAACCCACTGCATTTCTACTCAAATATCACTAAATCTTGGAGGGGGCTCCAGAGTATCATCATCATTATAATCATCAGTAGCAGCAGCATCATCGTCATCAGCAGCATCATCATCAGTCGTTATAAGTCCACTGCTGTACACAGACCTTTCCCATCTCCTTCCATGACGACCTATCGTGTGCTAATTTCTGCCAAGTTTTACCGGCAAACTTCACTATATCGTCCACCCATTCTGTGTCTGGTCTTTTCCTACTTCGTTTACTGTCCTATGGGCACCAATCGGTTAGTCTTTCCCCCCATCCATTGTCATCTCTTCTTGCTAGGTGGCCAGCCCATCTCCATTTTTGCTGCTTAATTGGTTGTATAATATCCTTCACTCTGGTCCTCTCTCTGATCCATGTTGATCTTTTTCTATCTCTTAGTTATCCCTAGCATTGCTCTTTCCATGGCTTTCTGTGCTATTCTGAGTTGGCTTTCAGCTCGTTTATTCTCGTAAATCTCTAGTTACGCCCCTGTCTGGGATTACCTTGATTTCATTCACATGCATGTTTCTTTGCTGAGTATTCTATTTGTACTTATTATTTACCCGGAATCATATCTTCCTTTCATTCATTCATTAACTCCTTTATTTATTTCTTTTGTTCTTTCTTCTGATTCATTCATTATTTCTGCTTCCTGTGTATTCTTTATTATTTTTTTTTGGTTCATTCTTCTTGTTCATCTTTCACACACTTCATTGTTGTGACTATTCTTTCTTTTGTCCTTCCTTTATTTCTGTCTCCCTTGCATCTTTTCGGCTAACTCTCTACACCTTCTCGTCGCATGGTTTCTTTCTAATTCTTTCTCTAAATCTGTCCAATATTTTTCTCCTGCTCTCTTTTTACTGCTAATGCCCAGCCCTCTCTGCTTCATCCGTAAGATGTTTATTTTCATTTGTCGTTTTTATCTATTTTCTTTTCCTGCTTTTGCTTTTTACATTTTCTCATAATCAGTCCGTCCAACTGTGAGATTTTATACCATTAGCTCTGACCACTTACATTAGCTAAGTACTTCTACGTAGAAGAAGATTGGATAGAAGAGGACATGGGTCAACCGTTTACCTGGTCACATAAGATGTGTCTGCTTCTGACTGTGAATGGTGGTGTATGCTTATGTCTAATTTAGTGCAGACTTAAAGCATTGCTCATTAAATGAATGAAAAGCAATAATGATAATAACAGTGCTGGAGAGTTGAAGAGACTTGCTGACACTTCACCACCGTCGAAAGTCAGCAGACACAACGAGTGTGGAACTGCATAGAAATATTAGGTTAGAACAAAATACAGTGATTGCAAAAGGTATCCGATACATTTCAAAGTTTCAGTTTGTTTTAACCTCCTTATACAGATTCAAAATCGACAGAATATGGATCGAGGGTTCGAACATACAAAAATACAAAATAATGTTGAAACAAGATTAAATATTGAACAGTTATGTACACAAATCAGAAACCTTTGGTCCAAATTCTGTCAATTTTGGAGGTGTATAAAGATGTTAAAATAAACGTTTTGTAATAATTCGCATATGTGTTGCACTCACTGTAAATGATAGGTGTTGTGTTGTATTAGTGTATTATGCAACCGCTGTATACTTTACACTTTAGGCACATTGGCAATGTCTCTATTCATACCAAATGCTTTCTAACCTATCGTTATGCGCCGATTTATTTCGCAGTCATAGTATTTCACTAACTGTATTACCTGTCCTTGGTAGATGTATTCATCAACCTCTTCTAGAATCTCACCTTCTATGTTTATGACCTTGTTGCGGACTTTATCGTTGAATATTACTTTGGTCGTTGTCCTGATCATCTTTAAGCCTACTTTTTTACGTTCCCTATTTAGATCGCTTGACATGTTCTGTGATTATTCGGATGCTTCCGACATCATAGAAATGTCATCGGCAAATCTTAAGTTGCTTAATTATTCTCCATTTATGTTTATTCCCATTCCCACCCAATCAGTTTTCCGAAAGATGCTTTCAAGGTTCGCTGTGAATAGTTTAGGTGATATTGTATCCTCTTGTCTTATTCCCTTTGCTATCTTTATCTTGTGTGTATCTTTATGTAGTATAATTAGTACAGTGCCATTTTCATATATGTTTTGAATAATTGTGTATGTAATTCTCGTTAACGTCTTGTGCACGCATTGCGTTCAAGCCTGCCGTGTGTTCTACCGAGTCAAATGCTTTCTCATAATCTACAAAGGCCAAACAAAGGTTTGTTGTGCTTTAGCGACGTTTCGATTAGTTGATGTATTGCATGTAGAGGATCTATTTTTGAGTAGCCGCTTCTGATGCCTGCCTACTCGCGTGGTTGTTAGGGTGCATGTTAATCTGTCTGTGATTATCTTTGTGAATAGTTTATATATGTGAGGTAATAGTGTGATAGGGCGGTAGTTACCAAGGTCGTTCTTATCTCCTTTCGTGGGAAGTAGGATTACTATTCATAGACAGAAGTTGTTTGCGAATTGCTGTGCTAGTCCTTTGTGCAAAGTCTCTCCTGCGTCTTCTATAAGGTCTGCCGTTATGCCATCTCCGCCTGGGGCTTTACCGAGTTTTGGGGTTGGAAAGTTGGGAAAGATGGTTGGCGGGTAGTGACATAAGAATGTCTTTTTCCCCTCTATGCATTATCAGAATTCAACGTTCTTGAACAAAACAGTCAACGCCAGTCCCCAGGCAATGTCGAGATAAGATACGGGGTGGGGATGCTTTGAAGAAGGAAAAGCGAAAATTGTAAGTGTGTTTAAATTTAAGTGTTACTTTCATCAATAACTAAGTTGAAACGAAATGTTTTATTTTATTCAGATATCGTTACTTGTAATTCTGCCAAAGAATGGCAACAGCACGCAGATAACTTTACTTGTAATTGTTTTAATTCGTCGAAGTCCGACCCAAAAATGTTGTGAAAGATGGAAAGTAGACATAGGAAGCGATCATAGAATTGTAGCGTGCAAAACTAAATTTAACTGTAAAACTGAAAGGAATAAAATGATTCTTAAGAAGAGATGCCCCAATAGGATAGAGATAGAGAACATTAACAACTTCAGAGTAGCGATGGAGAACAGATTCGAGGCCTTGTGGAATACCGACAGTGACATAGAGGAAAAGAGTAATAGTCTGACTAATATAATTAAAGAAGCAGCAGAGATGATAGGCAATACAAATGTAGACAATAATACAGGGAAATAATCTAAATTAACATTAAAACTAATCAAACAGAGAAGAACTTAACACATTAATAATTAAAAGAACGAGAAAAGAAAAGAGAAAGAAAAACACAAAACGGATAGCAGAGGCTAGCAGAAGGGGGATAACACGTCCGATCCGCAGATCATACCGGCAAGCAACAGATGCTTGCATTAAAGGTTAACACCGGCAAACTTATCAAAAATAGGGACATATTGACAAAAGTAACGGAGGAATAATATTGAAGATAGAAATACCACAAATTAATAATCCTATAGATACTATCCCAAAAATAACAGTAGACGAAGTAGTGTTTATACTACGAAATATGGAACTCGGGAAAGACCCAGGTAAGGATTGCATAACGACATACCTTCTAGAAGATGCATGAGGGACCCTGCACAAAGGACTAGCACATATATACACACAATGCATAAGCGAGAGAAACGTTCCCAAATGCTTATGTCTAGGACTAGCAATCCTACTCCACAAGAAAGGAGATAAGCACGACCTTGGTAACTACCGCCCTATTACACAAAAATAATCATAAACAGATTAACAGGCATTCTAGACGAAAATCAACCCCGTGAGTAGGCAGGCTTCAGAAACGGCTACTCAACAATATATCATCTACATGCAATAAATCAACTGATCGAAACGTCCTTAGAATACAACAAACCACTCTGTTTGGCCTTTGTAGATTATGAGAAAGGATGTGACTCGGTAGAACACCGGTAGTCTTCAACTCAATGCGAGAACAAAGCGTTAACGAGAATTACATATACATTATCCAAAACATATACGAAAATAGCACTGTAATAATTAGACTACATGCAGATACAAACAAGATAAAGATAGCACATGGAGTAAGACAGGGGGGATACAATATCACCTACATTATTCACAGCGAGCCTTGAAAGCATCTTTCGGAAAACCGACTGGGGGGGGGGATAAACATAGATGTGGATACTTAAGCCACTTACGATTCGTCGATTACATTTCCATGACTTCGGAAGCATCAGAAGCATTACAAAACATGTTAACTGATCTAAATAGAGAAAGTAAAAAAGTAGGCTTAAAGATGAACAGGACACAGACGAAAGTAATGTTCAACAATAAAGTCACCCAAAAGACCATACAGATAGAAGGGGAAACATTAGAAGAGGTTGATGAATACAACTACCTAGGACAGGTAATACATCTACCTAAGACAGGTAAGAGAAAGACTATGACTGCGAAACAAAGCGACGTATACCGCTAGGTTTGAAAGCATCTGTTATGAACAGAGACATTTTGAAGAGCACATTACCAATGTGCTTAAAGCGTAAAGTATACAACGGTTGCATAATACCAGCCATGACTTACGTATGTGAAACGTGGAAATTAAGAAAACGAGCTGAAAACCAACTTAGCACAGAGAGCCATGGAAAGAACAATACTATGGTATGGATAACTCTAAAAGATAGAAACAGATCAGCATGGATAAGAGGGAGGACTAGAGTGAAGGACATACAATTATTTAAACCGTCTCATTATCGTGCAATTTCATTATGCAAACACGTGTAGGTCGTCCTGAAGGCCCAATAATTCACTGTAAATAAGTCATTATGGAATCTATTGGTTATAGTCAAGATAAGGCATTACATAATGGGAAGCATTGTTCCTTTTCGAAGATGTACAGTGCACTCATTCCCAATGGAGCGAAAGTTTAACTAAGGCGGTGATAGATTTAAAATATAATCAAAACGGGGTGATTCACCTACAGACTTCCAGTTTGTCTGCTCCATGTAACATGGACGGTCAACCCAAATACAGTATCATTTTTTTTTCCTGATATAACATGAGAGATGGCATAACATGTTATACATTCTGGCAAAAATAATTTGATGACTGAAATGTATCACTATCAATTCATGTTATTGTTTGTCAAATATTTTGGCATCAACCTAATATCGATGCTGAGCAGACAAAAGAATTGTAGTGAGACCTTTTGGCAAACCGGCCAACCATAAGAATATTACCTGTCCATGCAGTAACAACAACATGCTCTTATTCACAGATTTAAGTTCTTTGACCAAAAGATATAAGGTTTTGGCTTTTGGTCAGAGAACTTAAATTGAACTGTAAATGATCACTCGACAAATACTGTTTGAAGCGGGGACAAATAAGTAATAACCAACGACCATCCTATTTTTATCTTTCACTTTCTTTCCAAATGTATCTGGCTTTTATAATATTTCTTGCCCAATCTTTTGGATACAACCTTTTTGCTGTACAGTACTTATTATCTATAAATAATACTAGTTAGAAAATACAATTATTTGCTGAAGTACAAATGTGTATATGTACATATGTGTGGATATATGCAATTGTTATTTTGTCAAACTCCAGTCCAAGCCTACCGTAACAAGAACAACAAAAACAAACCTCACCAAATTTAGTGGGTAACGTTACTATTCCCCTACTGGTACTTATTGGTAAGCAGCAGTCTTATATATCTATGAAAATCTATGTTAGAAATTAGAAATACACACGGGTTTATTTAATAAATAAATACATTTATAAAATTGACATTTCCCTACCGT
>VCCN01001973.1:4306520-4337322 GCA_006491835.1 Architeuthis dux
GGAGAAAGATTCGTTCTCATAGACTCCCTTCTTCCACACCACACATCGTCTGCCAGAGTCATCGGCCATTTATCGTGAATTATTATTATAGGCATTAGCAAGTTAGGTTGGACTAGATCAGTGTTTCTTAACGGTTGTTGCTCCATGTCCCACCTAGACAGCTAAAACAAAAATCTCCCCCCTTATAATCAGCCTTTTAAAGTCCTCCGTTGAACAGACCTTCACCAGACCGCTCGATTGTGGGTGTCGCGGCGCCACTATCTCTGAAACCGGTCTGTCGTCACGCATTCATGTTGAAAAAAAGTATAATAACAAGGCGGGCTGCTGCAGGTTCAAATTCCAAAACCTACTCCGACGGAAAATGATTTCTGTAACTTCCGTATTGTATATATGAGACATACATTCGTAAACATATAGGGCGTGTCAGTTTAGCTCAGTTGGTAAGGGAACCACCTAGCAATCACTTGGTAGTGATTTATCTATCACTGAAGAGTTTAATCCCCTGAGTGGGGATTGTTCTTGTTACGGGGGGGGAATAAAGTCAATTCCAATGAACTGGAGTTTGACCATATAAGTTACCAAACGTACCAACATGTAAAGCTTTAAATCAAGGAGGAAAATATTTAATCAACGAGAAATCAATTAACATTTTTTCTAATTTCTTTAGTGTGTGAAACGTAGTAACAACGCACTTAACTAAGTTAATGAGTTAAGCATCAGTTACTATGGAGTAAAGTTAGTAATTAATGAGTTAGGCGTTAACATTTTGAGCCACAGGACGCCTTTCGCATCAAGTGCTCCCTAAATAGGTAATTTCCCTTTTTATGGTACGTGATTATAATGATCGTTTCTAATGTATGGTCATTCTAAGATTCATTTTTCATTCAACAACTTTACTTAAATTCATTTTAAACTAGTAAAAATAACGACACATAACTGAATAAATTAAATGAAGACTTAATACTATAGTTCAATAAGCAAATATTCTAGGAGCTTTTGTTTTAATGTCATTAAATGCGTCCCAGCAAGAAAGATAGGATCTTTTTATTAGTCCAGATATCTGGATATAGAGAGCTACAATAGAAATAACCTTATTTTGCAGCGTTATTTTCAGATTGCAACCCCTAATTATAAGAGTTTCTAAAAGTGAAGCGTCATAGGCAACAGAGGTATAGACGATGGGGGGGGGGGGGCTACTTGAAAACGCCTCCCCCCGGGATCCAAATGGCGAGGAGCTCCCAAAGGCTTCATAAATAGTAGTTAGCCGACTGCATTTCTACTGGCTAGTTCCCATAAATGTTGGAAGGGCTTCAAGGAGAAGCTCTTGCTGCTTCTCTAGTCGGCAACTTGTATTTCTACACTGCTAATTCAGCAGATAATTAATCAAGGCAAGACTAAACAGTTTTCAGTTTTACAATGTGAAACTGAACAGAATTTAATAGAAATGTTTGCTAAGAAAATATGTTGACAGGAAATATAATCACGTCGATATTAACTGTCGTTTCACCTTGACAAGCAATGAGACTTAGAAGACCCACCCCACCAACATTCCTTTCAGTGCATTCATTCCGGACTACTGAAAATACCATTCCTCCTGGCTTTCAATGCAGACCATGAAGATTGTATGCCGACATTTGCACAAACAAATTTAAAGAATTGCAAGACTATTCTACGTCAGTTTGTCACCCCCCCCCGCCTGAAACTTTTACTATTGTTCAGAATTCACGATAAATGGCAGACGATCAGCTAGTGTAGTTTGTTAGATCCTCACGGTTGGCCCATTATTGTAGCCTATAGTAAGCTTCCGGGGTGGAGATATATTAGGTGTGTCGTAAAGGTTAGGTTTAGTAATTTTATTTACTAAGTGGAGCGGTGTAGCAATAAGGGGAGTGCGAAGAGAAAAGTAAAACGAATCCTTGCTGTATATAGGGTCAGGGCTAAATTATTAGTTTGTCCAGAAAGTAATGGCGCCTGCTATTTATATTTTAAAAATAGCAAACAGATTACAACAAGTCGGATGTTAAATTTTGAGAATCATATACACACACACACACATATATATATATATATATACACACACACACACACACACACACACAAAGGGAACAGCGATGTTTAAATCCATGCACAAATGACATGATTACACGTTAACAAAAATACGTTTAATCACACGGAACATGCTTTGATTAAATAGGTTTTCCCAATACAGGTTTGTTTTCCATTTTAAATGCCATTTTCTGAACGAACTAATATAACCGTGACAAGTTCCATTTTCCTTCCTCCTGCAAAAAAAAAAAAAAATGCCGTGGCACTATATATAATTATTAAAAGAAACTAAAGTTGTGACATGTTTAACAAGTACTAACCGTGATATAGCTTATAAGGGCTTGTCGAATAATAAAACATCACTGGCTGCTTTAACTCTATTAAGTAGATTAGCATCTCATAATACTAAACAATCATGTTAAAGTGTTGTATAGATTATTTTCGTTAAATATGTTTAAACATGTAGAATTAACACGAACACTCAATTAATCGAAAATCTTCACTTCAGTCAGTATTCGAGTATTTGTCAAGATAAAACAACTGTAATATGTATCCTTATAGGATGAAATATGGTAACAATTTTAGAACTAGTCAAAAATAAATAATGAAACTAACGTTCACCTGAGTAAACGTTTAGGAATCTCTAAGGTGTTTGTTCAATTAGGATCTACATCTAATTTTCCTCTTCATGATCAAAATAGTTGCGTAGAAACAGGGCAGTAGCGTTCCAGCCTTGCTTATATAGAAACATTTGGTCAAGCATTTCCATGTTAATATCATTGCTGCAAATATATCCGCAAAATATACCAACAGTTCGGACGTACTCATTCTTCGATAATTTTAAGGAGTTGTTTTGGAAAACATTGGCTATGTTGCCAAAGAAATCATGTAAGTTCTTGTTTTCAGCTTTATAGTAATCTGAATAGGCTTCTAACAGTGATAGAGCATGCCTTTCAAAGTGAAGTCTCAGGGAAGCTATGTAGAGTCCAGGTTCCCCATCGTCTATCTTCTGAAGATAAGAAACACAGGCTTCTTCGTTTTCAATAGTTTTTGGCAATAACAAACTGCGAATTTCGATAGCTAAGAGGTCCTCTTTAAATATCCGGTTTGCAAGTTCCTCTTCAATTATGAGACCATCATCATTTGCGACCTCTTCCGCTAGGGTGAAGAGTTGCTTGCAAGCTCTGCGAAACATGGTATATTTACATTCGTTCGACAACTGCTGTTGAAATGCTTCTACGTGTTTCTTACCGAGGGCCGTCAGAGGAATAGGGATTTTAGACTCAGCAGTGGTCAGGCGATCGACAAGTTCTTTATGCAACCTTGATTCACGTTTATCAATTAGAAAGAGGCCTAGAGTTTTGCGATTCTTGGGTTCAAATTCAGCTGTATTTTCCCAGCTAGAGGAATCCAGTCTATTCAAAAATGAATCTTTCTTATCCATAGACAACCACCACCCGTCAAAAACGTGGATTGGGTAATTACATAGGAGACTCCCGTCCATGCAAAGTTCATGCTCAGTTTTATATTCTTTAGGGATAAATATCCCAGGTAAGGAGAGAGACATCAATATAGCCTGACGGATCGGCATGTCGGGCGTGGTTTTTGGATGACAGTACATAGTACACCTCTTGGAAATATTAGTTACTAGAATGCACAGTTCTATATTGGTGGATTGGTACAGATCCCAAAAACTAATTTCAGAAGCAAAAGACTTTGATTTGAGAAGCTCACCAAACCAAGTAAGGAAGTTATCCCCAGCATTCCAACCAAACTCTTGAGTAAACTTAGTGGGCAGATTACCATAACCAATTCGGTCGTCTATGATTAGTTTATCTATGAGTCTGTTGTAGTTCTGTTGTATACTATCAGATGCAAATCCAACGGCCAGAAGTGCAGCAATTATAGCACCAGTACCAACTCCAGTGAAACGTTTAATCCTTTTGAGAACACCAGCTAACTCTAAGACTTTGACGGCTCCAGCGTAAGCTATCGCTTTTGCACCTCCACTGCCAAAGGCCAAGTTTTCAATATCGTATACCTTTGAGTCTAGATCGTCAACCGATAACAGTTGACTACTGTAGTGTGGGAAATCTGTTTTACAGCCTCTTTGTTGCGATGACTCGTTTCCCATGTTCACTTTTCTGATGTCAACCTCTCGAAATCATAGTTATACTGTATCTCTATAAACATATGTAAATGAAAGTTGTTTTTTCCTCAATGAATATCAATTATTTATTTTCAATGGGGAAAAGACATAGAAAAATGCGACACAATGTCAACATTGGTGGTTAATATTCTCAGTATTTATTTTCAGAAGGAATATACAAATACCTTCCAGAAAAAAGGTGAGACAAAGCCAAAATGAGGGGAGTCGGTTTTGGTATTGTCTATCTTGAAATTAACATAGCTAGTTGCATTTACTGACCCAACTATCTTTCATTGTTCTTTACAACATAACAACTCATTTATTCTGAATATTTATTTCACTCCACAATCAGCAACCCCCCCCGTTTCTCTATGGGAATTCTAACTAAGCCCAGATGTACAATTCCATGTGGGGGATTGGTAGGTAATGTGAACTCATAGAATTCTCTAGTAACCACTTTTTACATAAGTAATTAGTCTCTTCCATTTATGGCCCACATCACGCTATGAGAAAAGTGTTTAGCTGAATACCAAACTTATAAGATAAGGCAGGTTATGCATTTAACGGTCGGACTCAAACACAAACCAAGAACTGGGTTAGAGAGAGAAATCCCTATTTGTTGCGTCTGAAATGTCATTACGAAACAGACTTAGCTCAGTCTGTGTCTAATAAGAAGGTGCTAGGTGCTTAGTGAAAAAGAAATTTTAAAGAAAATATACAAGTCTTTTTCTTTAGTTCCGACCAGAGGAATATGGTCATTAGACCATAATTTGTACCGGAGCCTAAAAAAAAAAAAGTCAATTTCCTTTTGTTTTCTTACTGAGTAGAAACTCAATTCGTAGTGTTTATTTTGGTTCCAATTTTAGCAATAATTTGATCTTCGTGAATCAAAATATTTCAGCTTTTTTTCTAAACGGTCTGTCGTGTTTTTTATCAAAGAAGTTAAGATTTTACAACTTTGCCCAAAGAAGTGGCTAATGTTGTCGACAATTTTAAATAAGAAAACACAGAAATGTAGGACATGTTATTTTGTAGCTTTTTTGTATGTTACGAGAACAATATTTTCATAACCAGTGGGAAATAATATGTTTATTTAGTGGTTAGGGTTACGGTTTTCTTTTGTATGGTGGTTACTAATGGAAAAGACCCAGCATTTTGGGCTTTTGGAAGAGAGAGAAGAAATGCAACTTGTTTTAGGGTCTAACGAAAAAGTCCCATAGAAGGGCTGATACCCGTTTTCAGATCCTGATTTTATATATATATATATTTCGGTGTATTTCTTCGCCTTTTTGCTATGTTTATAGTGAATTGGTATTGGAGGGAGTTCGAACTTTACTGGGTGCTGTGCTATTAGGAGTTTATCTCAGACTAAATTCCGTCACTTATATTAAATTCATAAACTATTATATGGGGATGAAAGATAGAGAATGGAGATTTTAGTAATATGTTGTTCGACGTACATAAACATATGGCGGTGTTTACCAGGATACTGTTATGATATGTGTTTCCGGACACCTGGGCGGAAATGTAAGTGAACCCAGTCACCTCAGTAAATAGGTATATTGTCTAAATATTGTCAGTGTTCAAAACAGGAAATCGGCACCGGTGATTGACACCGTGATTCACACCACTTAGGCCTTATAAAGCAGACCAAGAACAGCGAACAGAGCGGACAGAAATCTCGACACTAAAAGAAGATGCAGATATCAGCGGATCCGAAAGGCACAAGATCGCTGTCCCTGTTGGGGACAGACTGGCGGTTCTCCTTATCATCTCTCTCCCACTCTTCACTCTCCGGCCGACAAAGATGTATGTCGTGTAATATAAATATGTCCCGATATGTTTACAAGCAAGTCTTCGAGTTTCCTTTCTATCCAAGTCCAGAACATTCAGCCGTTATACAACAATGCTAAGACTCCTAAAGTCATACAAGGGCTGCAACAGTTCATTGAGAACCTTTGGATATATTGTGGGGATAAAAGTGCTTTTGTAGACAAAACTGATCTTTGCTGAAGTGATGTAGACAAGTGTACTGTACCCGTGCTATCTGAAATCGTGGGTAACTTGCAGATACATATGTCTCCAGTTTAGCCACTTAAATATCAATATAACCCTGTTCTATACACACATTCCAATATCATATTTCATAAAGAAAATCGATTTCATCTGCAATGTTCTCCACAATTTGTGTTAATTTGAAATTCTGTAATTTAATTAACTTCAGGCACCTGCTGTAGAGCAATAGTTAGCAAGATAATCTCGCCGACCATTCATTACTGTAACACGTTCGATCCTGTCTTAAGGATTCACTTTTATGGCAGTATGTCAGGCGGATCAAAAATCAGTAAATTTCTCTTATATCCGTAGTATAAGGTATGTGTAACAGTGAACAATTATGTTTAAAACAAGAACAAGAAAACAGACTCAAAACCTGTAACGTTGTTTACACACGTTTTGACTGCATTCGGCAACATTTGTTACTCTGATGAAACTATTTGATTCCAATTGATTAAAACAATTGTAAAGCTGTTAAGAGATCTCTAAAGAAAGACTCTGAAAATGAACAGCGACTGGTTTTCTCGAGCCTTGCTACATTTTCGCTTGTATCGAAGTATGTATCTATGTGTGTTTCCCATTACTCTACGTTTAGAATATGATATATGCTAAAAGAAACGCCTTAGCTTCTTTAATTACGAACTCTTTTTTACGTCACATTTTTTTTTCGAGGATTGATTCTAACAAATGAAAAATATGACGCAGTGTGACGTAAAAAACAAAAAAAAAGATTCCTCTTTCTTCGCACACCCTCTCTCCCCTTCCTTTCTTTGGAACGCTTTTAACATTTTTCGGTTTGGTCTGAAAAAAAGGGATGTTGACATCCATAGACCTTCCCACGTGTGTTGCAGGTAAAACAAAGTAAAGGAGAAAATGGCCGTTTTATGAGCTGTAAAACTGGATATCGTTTCATCAAAATCTTCACTGTTTTATTCAATCATTTCCACGGCAATATTGCCAAACGTTATTTCATTCATTATGCATTATTCTTTCCATTTGCTTCATCCACCTTGTTACCAGTAGTACGTACTCGAGCACACGTAAACGCCAGGAATGTGAACTCTGATTTCCAATGCAGGCAGGGAAGTGTTAATTGCAGTGTATTCACTCATGCTCACATATTATCTCCAACGTTCTGAATGAATTTCGAAGACATTTTGTGGAAGGTTAAATTACCAGTACTATAAGAAGAAAATGAACACATTTTGTGGCGGATCTAGGATTTCTTTTTACAGTTACCTCCCCTGCATCGTCGCTATATTTAAACTGATGTTCATTCGGTTTGTTAGAGACTGTGGCGTTTGCTGAGTTATACGCTCCTGCTTTTAAGTTAGTAGTATGTACCACGCTCCGTCTATTCTTTATATTGGAACTCCTTCGAAAACGTCTTGATCAGTGTTTTCCAGAAACGATTAACAGCAACATGTTCAAGGAATGCTTTCAAAATATTACTGATTCATCTTGTTTAATACCTTTTTTAACCTGTTCAAGTTAACCCCCTTGAAGAAAAATGATCACGGATACGCAGGTTTCCCGGCTATCCGAAAGTAGAGCATTATTGTAAAATGGCGTACAGCGAAGAAGCAATTACCATAAATTTATATGCGACATATTTTGAGCGTTCCTTGACAAAATGTTTGTTTGGATGGTATGTCAGACTCTGGCTTAGCAAACGGATATAACCAAATGTACAAAACCAGAGAGAATGAAATGGATGAAGGAGAATTTCAGGCGCCCGGGCAAGAGGACGACCTTGCAGGCGTCGGATCGAGGGCGTGACAGAAACACTTAGGTCCCATGTCCTGTCTGTCACAGGGGCGACCCATCAGGCCATTGGCCGCTGTCTCCATCCACCACGACACCCAGCAGACGCAAGGAAGATAAAATAAACAGTAATTCCCTACTCATTGTTTATGATAGGTATTATAAATATATAAGTAGAGAAACATAACGATGTCTATGTTACTATTCACCTAAGGGATTGGAACAACTGACTAGTTACAGGTAAAAGCGAGGAAAATGTTACCTTTATGTACCTAAAAAGCACGAGGCTATATTAAAATGTAAGTGATGATACAAGACATTTTGTATAGTAAGATCTACCACGGACTTTTGGCAAAAATCGGCACGTGTCGACAACATGTCTGAAACTTTAAATTCATTACGTTTATCGTAATAATATTTGTGTTATTAATAAAAGAGAGATTGTAGAAAATTATCAACTAAAAATATCTCTGTAGAAAAGATATATCCGGAGATAATTGTGGTTGAAAACCTGTTTACACTCGCGAACCGGTGAACTAGTAGAATTTACATTGGGAAATGTTATCCCAATTTCCACACACTTTTTTAAAGTTTCACCAAAAGTAAACCATTTGGTTGATTTCAAACGTTTTCAGAATGTATTTAATTTTGAAGTAATCTTCTTATGGGAAGGGTATTTGGGAGCCCCGCATCAAAAAGACATCTCGAAAAAAAAAGAGAAAAAACAAAACAAACAGATATTCCAATAAAAGTGGAGCAACACGGAAACGACATCAAACACACAACCCCGACATGCGGGATATACAAAAACGGATGTGTCCCGTCCAATCGAACATGTGCTCTAAACAGTGATTCCACATTTTAGAACCAGGATCAATCGACGAAGGCCGGATGGTACACGGCCGAAACGTTAGGAACACAGGCGTGGAAAATAGTCCCACCATATCCTAAATAATGATTAATCCACCTTGTTAAACTAAGTCAACAACTCCTTTGGATCACCAACAATATATTCATTTCTATAAAGGTAAGTCCCCAGAGAAATTAAATCCGCATTCTATGCTACTCCCATTTGGTTTTCAAAATTGGCTCTGAATCGGAAGAAATACAAGAAAAATATGTTCTGTTTGGAAAGTTTTTGGTTGCTTATTAAAATAAGTGTACCCTTTAAAAAAGAAAGATCTCCTGGAAATTTGTTTTTTAATGTTTTTAAATTCTGTCATTAAATTCGTAATGTGTATGCTTCTTGGACCCTTATGAAACATTGCTTATCGATGAATATAAAGTTTTACAAATGTTGATGATTCTATTTTTTTTAAATGAATTGATTATTTGTTGATTTACCTCACCTGGCATTTATCAATTGGGGTTCACATACTGTTGATGAACTGTTGACATTTACTGTCATCCATTAAAACAATTAAAATGAAAAAACAAAACTCGCGCTAACATTGGATATGGTGGTGGGGTTGGGGCTAATTATTATATTACTTAACCTTTGAACTGCCTTCTCTCGTAAACGACACTGCTGGTAAATCAATGTTTCATTAAGATTTCTGTGGAAATAAGCAAACTCAAGTCAATCAATTAAGGCGGAATCAATAACATTTTAGTCAAAAACGTAAATACGACCTTAATATGTTCAGAAATCCTGTGAGTACGCAAAAGCGTTAAAAGAAAGTGCGCGGTAGATGCTATTGTATAGATTGAAGGGAAAAACAGAATCACACATATACAACTTTATTGCAAAGTTTCACAGTTCAGCTACATTTCAGCTGTCGATGGATGCTAACCAAATGGTTTTAAAAAAAGAAAAGAAAAATGCACTGAGTCACGCTCGATAGCAGGGTCGTTAAAACAAGACGGGTATGACGTCGATTTGGACCCAACTCGAGTGTCGGCCGATTGCACGCAACGATGCACGTTTACACCGACAACATCATACAGGTAACTCAGGAGACACCAACCAACAACAATGACGTCTAGGGGGCGGATCGTATCACTCCCGCATGTACGTAACTACCCAGCTTCCCCACGAGCTCAGAATGTGACACAAAGTGCGGACAGTTCCAGAAATCTAGTCCCTGCAACGTGTGCAGCGAAGGCGTCAAGGCGAGCCCCCACCATGTAGTGCAATGGAGATGTGCTGTCCTGCGCTTTACTGGCCCCCGAAAATGAGAAAGATACATGTCTGATGCCATAGGACGAATCCTCCGCGTAGAAATTACAAGCCTTAGTAAATCCGCATCGGCTACGATAAAAGCACAATACAAGCAAAGATACTGCCAAAGCGAGCGCATGTATGTGTCGTAGGACGTAACATGGTGAGCAGACATAGGTCGGAAAGTTCCGTCGTATGAATACGCTGCGAGCGCAGTGCAGCCTCTGTCTTATGGTACATAATCCCGCAGTAAATAATTATCACCGGGATACCGGGATACGCACCAGTGCGAATTCAGGGGATGGATGGGACAAAAGACGACTCAGGCCGGAATTCAGCTTGTCTGTGTTGTATTTCTTTATTTCCATCTCCAAAGATATGTCCATGTTGCCCTTGGCCGCAATCGCAACGTCAAGGTTATATGCCCGGTCATTATGACTGATAACCAAACCCAGACTAAGGAAGCTACAGACAAACGGCAGTTTTGGCTTGTCCAGGACGGCGGAACCTTTCCGCTTGAGTAGCACTGCCACTCTATGCAGATTGTGGCGGGCGCATCAAGCATCAGGTGTAACTGCATTGCTAAACGACATGACAGCAAATCTGCTGCAGACCACACCGTCCTCAGTAACCCCTCCTCAACTCCCGAACTTTGCCATAATAATAACCCTCGGAGCCTCATGCCAACAGCTTCCGGATTCATAAACCTTCACAGGGTGAGTTACCAGGCGCCGAATTGGTTAAGAAGAACCCAGAATAGACTTGCGAACCTCCGACGAGTTTGGGGTCTAGATTAGAATTTAACAAATAAGTCAACGTTAATATTTTCGGTCGCAAGTCTTCAATTTAGTGTATGAAATGGAGGAAAAGAAATGAACAACCTTGTTAGGGGATGGGTATATAAAGATATACAGATTTACAACAAAAACATTCAGTGTTTCCATTGTATTAGAGTGATTCAACCACTTTTATGAGGGACATGTAATTGAACGTTAACACTGTTTAAATGATAATATTGAACGGTTAAACATTTACTACCTTTTAAAGTAGAATAAGCGTTGTTCAATAATCGTTAACTTATAACAATCCAAATTCCTGCGTGTCAAATGCAAGCATAACGCTCATAAATCATATGTCAGTGTTTCAATTAAGTCTAAAGCTATCAAGAAAGTGACGTTTAAACTTTATTTAATGTAGTTAGCATCAATAATTCCATACCAAACGGCCATTAGCTTTTTAGGATATCCAGTAGCCAGGAAGACTGATTAAGAGGTTCATCTTTAGCATCACACGTATCCTTTTTATTCATATGGTGGAAAAAAGCAACAGTTGCATTCCAGCCCTGTATGTAAAGGAAGGTTTTGTCATCGTCCTCAAAGTTAATGTTACTGCTACCAAGGTAACCGCAGAGTATACCAACAGTTCTATCGAAATCAGCCTTAGATATGCCGAAGGCCGAATGCCTCTTCACTTTGAACAGCTTGCCAAAATAAGTTTGCACATTATGTATATCCGCCCTGTCGAAACCACAGTATTCATCTAAAGCCGTCAATATTTTCCTTCCGACGAACTTTTCAAAGGCATTTTTCGTCAGTTTGGACTCTTTGCAAGCAAGACCCTTTAAAAAGTTGGCACATATCTCAGCATCTTGTCCAAATTCTGGAAAGGAGAGTGTGCGGTCTTCCTTGCTGAGGGGATCGCCAGTAAATATTTTGGCTGCCAATAGATCTTCAGAGATGTTTTGGTCCTCGTCTTCTGCGCTCTCGACCATAATCATTATATTATTGGAGGCTTTACGAAGTAATACGAATTTTTCCCCTAAGCATATTCGCTGTTGTAAAACAGTCTTGTATTTTTTGCCAAGCGTAGTTTCAGGAATTCTAATTCCAGCAGTGGCGTTTGTCAAACGATCTCTTAGCTCTGTGTAATTGTCTTCGCGATATTGTTCGATTGGGTAGAAGCCCAGTGTACGCTGGTTTCTACTATTGAAAACTGTCGAGGGTAACTGGTAATCCATGGGATCTAACTGATTTAGGATATACTCTTTAGAGTCCATGGAGAGCAGCCAACCGTCAAAGCAATGTATCGGATAAATGCTCATCAGACTGCCATGTATTAGATGGTAGTTCTCGATTCCAAGACCATATTTCATTGGGGCAAAGATTACAGGTATGTAGATGGACATGAATACAGCTTGCTTGATCGGCATGTCAGGGGTTGTTTTAGGGTGGAAATATTCGATAGTTAACTTGTCGATGTTGGTAGCTATTACACACAACTCTTTGCCAGTCTTTTCATACAAGTGAAAAAAAGTAAGATCGGTTTCGTCTGATTTTAACGAAAGGAGATTGCCCAACCACTCCCGGAAATTAATGCCAGAATTCCATCCAAAGGTTTCTGATAGATTCCCAAAGACATGTTCAAATCCAGCCCTTTTATCAGCTATCAGATCGTCAATATTCTGGTCGAGAACGTTTTGAATTTCATTAGAATCGAAGTCCACAGCTAGAAGAGAAGCTAGTATAGCTCCGATACCAACGCCGGCGAAACGTTTTATCCCTTTCAATATACCAAGTTTTTCTAAAACCCTTACGGCACCAAGATAAGAAAAGCCCAGACAGCCGTCACTTGCAAAGACCAAGTTCTCTATATCATAGGTTATTGATGCAAGCTCGCCAATCGGAAGGATTCCAGGAACATTCTTGTCTTCGGTAGGCTTACTGACATTGGGCTTTGACGATTCATTCCCCATTTTTGTACAAACTTTCTTTGTTGGTTGCTAACTGCTCGGGCGTGACCTCGGACAGTCTTTAGCAGCCAAATTCCTTCTTCTATATACGTCAAATAAAACGATTCTTCACGTTAGATATTGGGGTATCGGGTAGTTTGTTTTTCCTCTATTTATAACTTTCAATATATAGACCTTTCCATTCATTCTTGGTCTTCTATCCAACCTCCCATCCACCAGGATGTCTAAAGTCGAGCGGTATTTAGCAAGCTATTCAAGCAGACCAGTTAGATAGTATGAAGAGTTCGATCCTCGTTAGTTGCTAAACTACTATGGCCTAAGCCACACTAAGGTAAGCGTATTAAATAACTATTGGCTGCCCCCCATAGAGTGATGGTTAACGAGCAACGTCAAGTCTGGTCAGTACCTAGCTTGGAAATATCATGTGATGTTACACGCTGGGGATCGTGCAGAGAGCATCCCACGGCGATCCCATTATTCCTCCTAGGAGGACACCGATCTGCACCACGCACAGTCTCCCTACTCCCTGAAACCTCTGACTGGCATGGTTGTGAGCGACAAGAAAACAACGAATAAATGCTTCGCACTACCAAACACTAAGTGAGTCAGTCGCCTTGAATGAGGCACTTACATATCATTATTCCATTTACAACAGCACTTCAATCTCACCGAATTTCACCATCGCACCACATATAGAGATTTCCTTATTTTCTCAATGGGAAACCCAAGTCTTTAACAAGTTTCCCCACAATGTACATATATCTTGTCTTGAGGAGGGGAGAAGTGAACTGATATTCTATTTGCTCATTAATGCTTCAAAATAAAAACTAAATGTCACACTTGGTCAGACAAGGAAAATTGTGTGGAAGTTAAATACTGTTAGTAGTAATATTGCCTTGATTTATTTGTTTTTATCATATGAAAAGCAACTAAAATTAAAGTGAAAGAAATACTAGTCAAAATTAATAATGGAAGATACTGTTATGTTAACTGTAACTTAGCTAATCCTATATTTCTTTCATTTACGATATGTCACACTGCACTCTCGATGGAAGTAATAATGTCCGCAGGTCTTGCGAGTCTAATGTATTGAGTTGCAGGAATGCATACGAAGAAGTCACTCTGTATAGAAAAGGTTAGTGAAGTCCCCCCCAACATCAATTAAACTAATAGGGCAGAACTGTAACCGATCGAGATAATAATGTAAAATAGTATTTATTACCGAAAGGTCTTTAAACATAATAAACTAAAAATAAATGGCTAACGCCCAAAAGGAGATTATTAGAGTGGGGAATGTGCTAACTATCTGAGACTAAGCTACCGTGTATAATCGTGTAGAAGTCGATCTAGCGTATTGTTCGATCCTTGATTTATGGTCACGAAACCATTAATTCATGGTATGCTTTTTGGAAGCCAATGGCTTCTCCTAGGCCCTCCCCATTATGTTTGAATTTCAACCTCACAAAACTAGTACTCATGTACAAGTTGACCACCACATTTTGACTAAATATTTGGTCTTCAAAACACTTCTCTAATACACGGGTATAATAATGGTTGCAGTTTCCGAACCAGTCACACAACCTTATTCCATTTACCATAGTCTCTCACTTTTAAAGACGGCTACACTCACAGCACAATACTACAATTTCTCCTTGTCTATGCTATTGTTTACACACACACATATATATATATATATATAGCTGGAAAGACGTACCTTCCGGGCAGATATGCCTAGCTATGTGGAGCTAATGCCTCGACTGTCATAGGCTCCATAGAGCTGGAGATAACCGCCCGGAGGACAGGTATTCTCAACTAATATAGTGAATATAAAAAGAAAAACATAATAATTTCGACTTGTTAAATAATACGCCTTTGTTTAAGTTTAGTTATGACAACAAAAACACAAGGAGGGGGGGGGCAATATCCTATTGCCCAACATGATATCTGGTGTGTTTTTAAGTAAAATAAAAAGTCGATTGAATGTTAATAAACATTGACGGTAAATTAGGTGTTGTTTTTAAGTAAACTTATATAAGGTTCATGTTACTGTTTATTTTACTCTAAACAAACTGAAATATGAGACTAAATCTAAATAAAAAGCGACGATTATTTTTTTTTACTTTAAGTTTTGTTTATTTCAGATAAATTGCAAAGGATGGCTAAATTTAAGTGAAGATTGTAGTTGTTAACGTACGACAGTAACTTTTAGTACTTAGAAAAAGTAACAATTAAGATTCGGTTTAAAATAATATTTTGTGTATGTTAATTCTTGAAATAAGTAATTTCATGTGTTTTAGGAAGGTAAACAGTAGTTAATATTAATACAATGGGTTTTGGTCAAAAGTCGGTTTAGTTTACATCGCAGATTTCGTAGAAAAGGGCTTTTTATTTAATATATGAATACTTAAACGCCAAATTGAACCCGTCCCGAAATAAAGGCAGTGAATGTAAAAGAAAAAGATTGAATAATAATTTCGACATCGTTTCTAAACGTTACTTTCTGTACAGTCTTAACAATGCGTGTTTTGCTTAAAATAATCACGGAACCCTTTGGAAATTATAGTCTAAAACCATCCTACAGCAGTTCTTTTTAAAAATCCTGGTAAACGCAATTTTCAGGGAGACAAAGGTTAACCACATCATTATGCTTATATTTTAATGGTTCATTACAAGCTGTACTGCCGGTTTCGCATATAGATCTTCACAATGAACATTTGAGTGTTATTCCCAATTGTTTTTATACATCTAGTTTGTTGTTTTCTGGATGGCTAGCTGATTTGTCCAATGGATGTCCGTGCTTCATGTAGGCGTGTTTTATGTATTTAGTTGTTATGCGATTGGGTATCAATGTTTTCCCTTTTGGCGTATTTGTATGTGTTTATCTATGTTTGTCGGCTGATTAGACTTACTGTGTATAACAAACACACACAATCAAAAGGTTTATTCGTGGCGGGTGGAAAGGCGTTGTTCTTCATAACTACCTGACTCTAACTAGTCGCATTCGCTAAAGCAAATATATATGATTTAATTCAGCATAACACCTCATCCACACCGAATATTGCTCTTACATCACAGCTTCTCAATGAGAAAGCTACATTTATTTTATCCCCATGTTGTATATATATTATGTTGTGATTGGGAACTGATTAAATGTTACGGAGAACATTATTCACAAGTTATTAGTAATTACAACTCATTTCAAATGCGACAAGTTAAATGGTCGAAACTTTAATGAGACCTAACGTTAATATTCATTTCCATCTATAAAATATATACATAGAAATTGTGGCACAAATCCAAATGCGGCCTGGTGTAGTGGCGGGAGAAACCTGGAAAGGGATGTTAGTTGTTTTTTATTACTTAAACTTTACCGGATATTTTCTTTTATGTGTGGCACAAGGACAACAAGAAATACAACGGTGGTCAGGCGATGGTCTTCATAGCTGCCTAATTAATTTAGCTAGTCCTATCTACTGAATTAGTCACACATAATTATTCCATTTTCCACATTGCCCTAATGCCGAATATGACTTTCGCATCACAAAACAGTTTCATTATTGATAACCTAAATGTTTAAGAATTTGCCACATTATGTATATATATTATGTTTTATAATAAGATTCGGCACAAAGGCCATTTGGGGAGTGGGGTTCTGTGGTCATTCCTTGACTATTTTATTCTTAACTAGCTCCATTCGTGACCCATGCATTCTCATAAAATCTTCTCACCATAAGAATTCGTTCTTCGCCTTCCAATCTATTTTTCTTTCCATTTACCATAACATCACAATTGCTCTGTGGACTTGAGCTATTTAAAACCCCATGAAATGATGTGTGTACAATGTTTATGTATATACTGAGGTAGGAGAATGAAAGTAAAAGTAAAAAAATGAAAGGAAATTATTTACAAACTGTTGGCAGAGCCCGTCCTCTCAATGAGGGCATTTTAGTTGTTTCCCCATAACAAGCACTTTAGATTGTCCTTTGATTTTGTTTAGTTTTTTTCTAGATAAGGATTCTAATTTGCATAATCGGGTCTGCCTGGGAAATAAAACATCCTGCATTCAGTTTTCTTTTTCTTGTTGATTTAAAAGTCAGGTTACGCTGCGCAAAGCTGGCCAATGTGTCAAGGTTAAGAGCTTAGAAAATGGGGAAAAACGGGTCAAAACAGAAAAACGCTGAGAAAATTCCTGGACTTTTAGCAATTAAAGACTTAAAGCCGCGGGACTACGATATTGAAAACCTGGTTTTCTCGGGGGGCGGTGCCAAAGATTTCTCTTATCCTGGAGCAATAAAGGTTCTGGAGAACCTTGGTATCTTACAAGGAATCAAGCGTTTCACCGGTGTTGGGACAGGCTCTATTGTTGCTGCACTACTGGCCGTAGACTGCAATTGTAAATCCATGCAATATTTGTATAATCAACTCTCGGATTATCTACTTATCGATAGTTACATAGGTTACAATAACATTCCGACGCAAACCAGCAATTTAGGATCGAACGAAGGCGGAACCTTTCTCGATTGGTTTGGTAAAATCTTTGAAGCTAAATCTTATGAGTCAGATCTCACGTTTATGCAACTATACAAAAGGAGTGGCAAAGAACTATGCATTGTTTTGACTAATATTAGCAAGGGGTGCACGGAGTACTGTCACCCGAAGACCACTCCTGACCTACCGATCCGGGAAGCTGTTTTCATGTCGTTGACCGTGCCCGGCATCCATTGTCTGAAAACATATAACACGAAAGACAATGTTTATGTTAACGGTGGTTTACTGTGCAATTATCCAATTCATTCTTTTGATGGTTGGTTGTTGTCCATGAATCCTGAAGATTCTATATTGAACCGCTTGGACGTCCCGTCTCAGTATCACACGGTTGATCACGTATTCGAGACACGAAACCCCAAAACTCTAGGGTTCGTTTTGATTGATAAATACATAGAGAGTGACTACAAAGAATTGACTGATCGACTAACAATAGCAGGAGCCCGGACTTCCATTCCTAATACAGGTCTTGGCAATTATTATAACATTGCGGTCAGAAATCGAATGGTATTAGAAGAAAGGTTCGGAGAGCTGCGCCAAATTTCTCTTAACCTCTGTAAGAAAGCGTCAGAGACTAAAAACGACGGAGAAATAATTTGTGAGGAGACGCTTGTCAAGAGTTTCCTAGATAATTCTATCATTCCGTCGGAAAATATTCCCCCCCTCGTTGATGAAAGCTTTGAAAACTGTTTGGCCTATCTAAAACGTTTGGAGAGCAAAGATACCAAACTGTGTGCAGAGTGGCTCGAACACGTTTTCAAAAAGATAATTCTATCGATGTTAGAAGAAATCTCAGATTTTTACATGACCAATACTAATTCCTTACATTTATACCTTGGCACCGTCTTTGAAATCATGCAGTCTACAATGATTTTAAAGAAAGGTGATTTTAACCGAACTATTGGAATTCCTTGTGGTCATATTGTCGGCAATAATGACTTGGAAGACGAAGACAAGATCTTTTTGTACAGACAAGGATGGAATGCAACTGTAGCATATTTGAAACAAATGCATATCGTCTAATTGCAACATTTATGCTACGTCAAATCCAGTTTCCATGTCCGTTCTTGATGTCTTTCTTACACGTCTTATTTGTTTTATGACTGTGCCCGGCTGCTTATATTTGGTACTAAAATATATTAACATTTGAAGTGTAAATTGTTTTCTGTTGCATATTAAGAGCTAATAAATTGTTTAATAAACATTAGGTGTGGATGTTATTGCCAGTAAAGTTCCAGATCAAATTTTGGAAAAGGCGCTTAGCCGATGAACCATAGCTATGGTCATTGGATTGTCAGATATGCACTTTTGTTTTATTCAAGTAATTATTAATTTCACTTTTACATTTAAAGGCCCTTTCACGATTCTGATCTTATTGCAGTCTAAGAATATAGTACATTAAATAGGTTGGCCAACTTCTAAGTTCTACTCATTAGTACCTTTCCAACAAACGTTTGATTTATTTCGATATCGAAATATTTAATGTATAATACAAGTTCTACAATATTAGAGAATATCATTTTTTTTCTTTTTTTTTTAAATGAAGAAAGTATCCTTTCTCTAGAAGAGAACGTTGAAAACTCTAACTGCTAAAGGCTGTATCTAGCAGTTTGTATTAGCAGGAAGCGACGTTCTAAAACTTTGACATTTTGCAAAGTATGGATTCTTTATCTCTTGAGATTAAAAAAAAATACTTCATGCAGTGAATGTTAAATCTAATTCACTAACGATTACATTAAATTATCTGGAACTATGTTTCAATTATTCCAGGCCCGGATAGAAAAGGAGATGACCTGATACATTAATTTTTCTCACCTTCAATAATATGTATTTGGGACATTTAATTTCCTTTCAATCCTAATTTCACGGACTATAACATTTTCAAATCTACACATAAGCAACGTTGGTAGATTATTTGTCTTCAAGAAACCTTACTCCAATTGATCCCAAGGATACTGCGTTTTAGAATGACTACCACACGATTAGATTTATTTCCTTTTATAGCAAAAAGGTTACCTCACCCTAGTTATTTAAATAAAAGATGTATAGATATATTACAATAACAAACAGCATAATTAGAGTCTGTTCCATTTTACTTAATGTTGATCTTAATATCCAAACAACTAAATCTTCAAATACCATTCCTCTTCAGTTTTTATAGTAAATCTGACTATCCTAATTTAGAAAATATAACTTGCATATATGTTTGCAATGCACTACGAATCCGCCGTGTAGATCATTTGGTTTGCTTTTTCATTTAATCAGTGAGAAAATACGATGTGGATGAGGGTTCAAATCAGTGATTCCCAAAGAGTGTACCGCTGATCACCGGGGCGCCGCGTGATATTGGAACATCTTAAAGGTTCCAGCCAATCGTAATTCAATGAAAACCAGATTTGACAATATGGAATTAAATGAGTTTTGGATATCAGTAAAATAAGAATATCCTCTGCTAACTGCTAAAGCTCGGCGAATCAGAATTCCATTTGCGACGACATCTCTGTGAAGCTGGTCTTTGGTGGTAGTATCGTGCAAAAACCGACGTGGAACAGGACATGGCGGTGGCTGTCTCCAGTTTGAGTCCAAGATTTGAGAAACTGAACAAGTCTCACCAATCCCACAAGTCATTAGTTATTAAAGAGGAAGCAAACTGTTTTTTTATAAATGTAAATTATATAAATCATATTGTGTTATCTAATTAACCTAAACATATGAAGATCCTTATACACTTAGGGCGCCATTATTCGAAAAGGTTTGGAAACCACTGGTTAAAGTGAAAAGTGCCCCTTATATTCATGAAGACTTTATAGATGTAATACTTTCGCTTTTGTTTTTATTGCATCAGCTAAGTAAATTGTATCTATTATATATACACACATCAACGTGATATAAAGTTGGGAAAAAAGCTGATAACGAGCTGTTTCATTTAAAAAAAGTAAATCTACACATTAGTCTCATGTTTGATTACGCACATATTGCTTCGACCACTGCCTTTATTTAAGGGAGAACGTTCCTCTTATACATAAATATATCCTGATTAGTGACTTCCAATAGATAATTTGTTTTCATTAGTTTGTATTCAATATAATAAAACGCTGAGTGTTGTCTAACTACAAATACAAAATATACATCTTCTCAATGTTTGTGTTACCCTAACTCTTACGTAGGACAACATTATATCAACTGTCCAGTAAAAGATATAACAAAAGTGAATACATTTTGAAAAGGTGAATTCGGTCAAGCCATTTTAGGCAGGCACGAGGGTTTCATGCGCCCTAGGCTGAACTCAATGGTTTTCTGTGCCACAAGCGAGACTTAAAATGTCCATCCCGTTTGTATTCTAATGACTATTCTTTTTCTGTTTGAAGTGCGCTGAGGACCTTTGTGCCCTAGACGTTCATCTAATGGACAGACCCACCCTGCTCCAAGATCAAGATTCTCGTCACGTCCAGCCAAAGAGTTTCTTCGCGCGCTCCCCGTCTTCTATATCGGATGATATAGCGAATTATTTCAATAGGTATTTTGTTCGAAGGCACTTCAGATAAGTTTGACCTTTAAGAATGTTCGTTTTTATATCTTCGCCATTGACAAATAGTCAAAATATGCAAGAGGGGACAAAAGATGAGGTCAAGGTTGTCGAGCTAGAAATGTCCTCCTAAGAAAAGGGAGAATCGACGTATGGTCGACCATTTCGTCGTCCGTCGCTTGGCCTTCAATTGACGATGGAAATTACAAGTGCTATACAAAAATATCACTGGAAACAACAAGCAATTGTAAAGCTGTAAGAAGTGGTTATATAACCCGGAACCTGGTAAAGCCACCCTGTTCGAACAGGGATTCCGAACCTGAATCATCTTGTGATATGGTTGAAAACGCTTGAAAACTTTAACTATCTTGTGGTCGATTCGGTAGGTTTGTTATGACATCAGAAACATGGCGACCAATTGACACGTATCTTTGGTTGTCGATAGGTTGTCAATTTGATGGGTTGCTAAGAAACTTACGCAGAGACTTAAATTAAGAGGACTAAACACCACTGAGGACTGTTCTTTAAAAATCAGTACTTAAAAGGACAAAGACCCGATCCGATTATGTCTCCTCATTTCTTTTAGAACTTCTGCTTCAATCTACTTAACCATATTTCAATCTACAAAATTAAACTGAAGGGCGTTAAGTGGTGTTTTCCCGAAGTAAACAGCTTATTTTTATTTTTTTTCCGTACTGAATATGTTTAGATGCGATAGCCTCTCTAGTACCTAGGGCTGACATACCGAAACAATATGTAGATGTGACAGACTTGGAGCTAGACTCCTGTTTGGTGGATTTAGCTCCTATTAGTCAGTTTGACTGACATACCGAAACAACATTTTGAAGAAAGGAGCTTTTGAAATAAGGGGCTGTTAAATGAAGGTGTTGTGTTTAAAGGAGCTTTGAAAGGAAGAATCTTTTAACGGAATCCGTCAGCTCTAACTAGTGCATCTATGTACAGACTTTCAGGCTCGTTTTATTTAGTTAATAATGCGCTATGAATGACTTTCACAACAGTAAACGTAAACTTTGTTTGGAGAATAAACAAAGTAAGATCGTTTAGTTTTCTACTTGTACGTAAATATGCATCTATACGCTGATTGAATACAGGACTTAGTTTCATCGCGTTTCTATAATCTTCTAAGAAATTGCAACTGAATAACATCATTGCTTACGTTAATAGATTTTCTGTGCTAAATATAAAGGTAGACTGGGACAGGCAGCCAATCTAAAACATCGTTATTATATTCAGACCTGATATTTAATAAAGATATGGTTGTCTGGTATTACTAACTTTATTAGAAAATCTCAAATGGAATAACAGAAAAGTACTTTAAAATATCTCGTATTCCGGAAAGTGTTTTTCAGATGGGATAAGATTTGAAGATCGTCAAATAGTATCAATTTAGGAAGCGGCGCCATTGTCCAAATAACGGCATCTATGACAATACAACACCTTTATGTTGGTTATTATTGCAGATCAACCACGAAAAGAGTTTAGTGGCTTAGATTTACGGTTCTTGCTGTCATGGTGGGGATTAACGATAAAGACAGTTCGTGTCTGTTTTCTTTCAGAAAAAGAAGATGCAACTTTATTCTTCAAAAATTACATTTCAGTACTTTAAGATTATGGAGGTTAGCTTTTGGTATAGACTCATGAAAAAGAATTATTTTTAAGTTAAAAACACTGTTCATGCATTAGGAGCGAGAAGTTCAGGAAGCGTCGAACTAACTGCTGCTGTATCTGATTTCAACCCGCTATAACTCTTTAACCCTCCCATTTAATGTATCTTTGTATCATGAAGTGATTTTTAAGCATGTCTGACGGTATTTCCGGAGAATCCAAGTGGTCCAATTCTATCCCACACAATGTAAAAAAAAAATAGAAATTTCACGACGCGAATATATAAACAGTCTGTTTTTGTGCTTGAGCCCTTTATGGACTAACGGTACTTTTAAGTATCACATCTTACAATATATTAATGTGAGACCTGCGTGTCCTGGCAGTATTTGTAAGTTCAATTGATTTTTTTTCAATAGAAAATGTTTTCCTAAATGTTTCTGTATCATTCAATGTTAGTTTTCTTTACATGGCCTTCAAATATAAATTAAAGCTATAATTATTAAAAAATATCAAAGTTTAAAGAATTAGGACATAACGGGCTTAAGTTTTGCACAACGAAGTAGATACAGCTAGGGGGAGGGGTTAACCAAACAAATTGCAGCTTTGACAACATTGCATCTAGTTACATATGGATTTATTTAAAGTTAACATTGTCGACATTAGGCTAATTCTATTCTAAATCGAAAAACTGCGTTTGGCTTTCCGCGCAAAGGACAATGCCTAGTTGCAGAAATGTCAAATATACCTAGGTACACAGTGTAAAGCAATGTTGAGTACCAGCGCCCTGAGTTCGTTCCTCACAAAAGGTATTCCAGAAAGTTGAATTCTGTAAAAATGCACCCCCCACCGAAGAAAAAAGAAATCACCTAAATTCAGAAAACTGGTTCACAATTATCAAATGAATATTATTTTATTGGATTGTATTTCTTGTTTAAGTAGATAAACATAAAAACAAGTATAATTCCCTCTGTATTCTGCGTTGTCTCGGCAGGGCCGGCTCGTCCATTAAGCAAACCTAGGCGGTAACTTAGTGCGCAAAGATCTCCAAACTAAAAAGGTAGTCGGTAGACTACAACCGGTTGCGGAAATTTCAAATCTCACCAAAGGCGCATGAAATCGTTGCGCACATTTTAAGTTTCGCCTAGGGCGCATGACACCCTTGAGTCTCAGCCATTTTCTCTTTTAGAAAAGTCAGTTTTATTCGCTTTAGGTTTTCATCAGATACCTGTAAAAGCTTCTCTTCAATAAGTTTGAGGTGTTTTGTCTTGCAGCGCTTGTTTGGTATTAATAACCTTCCATTAAAACACAACCAAGCGACGCACTTCAGTTTTGATACAGGATGTCTATTTAACGCGGTGCAGTGCAGTGTGCGTGTACACTATTTTAATAAAGATTTTGCCTTGGAATAAATATTTTATTTTAAACGACATCAATGAGAGAAGCATCAAGAAAATAAAAAAAGTAAAGGCTCAAGAAAATCAGAGTTGCGTTTTTAAGAATACCATTTAATTATAAATGTGTATATTGTTTTTAAAATTCAAAAGAAACACAGTGAGTGGGAATTAAAATTAATTCCTAGCTCTAAGGCAGGAATTCTCAAACCAGGGTATGCGTACACCGAGAGGTTGCAAGAGATATTACGGAAGCTCGCGAAGTTTGAAAAACAGTGGAATTTTGTAATCACAACCAAATAAAATAAATCCCGTACAATCTCATTAAAAATGTAACATTGAATTTCCTAACAGAGACTACGTTTCTAGTGTCTGTTCTATGGTCTCCATACATGTTATACTATATGTTCACAAGGGGTACGCCAGCACTGCCGGACAAAACGGATACGGTGGAAGAAGCAAAGCCTAAGTCCTCTAGTGTGTGTGCTGTAGTACGGTCTAAATTTTGGTTTCAGTAAAACTGCCAATTCTTTAATGATATCTACATGGTTCGAAACAAATGATATTTTCTGGCAGGTTACTACGTTACGCTGTTACCGAGAAAAATAAAAGTTTGATGAATTTTAAAAAGTCGACTTTGAAGTTATTATTCAATAAACGCATCTGGAAACACCCAGTAGTAGCAAGTGATTCTTCCCAACTTAGTACCTCTGTTTCGAAAACTATTTGCATGTTTACTGGCTGGTTATTAGTTCTTGAAGATACGCAACTGTGGCGTTCCAGCCCTGCTGATAGAGATATGCTTCGTCATGATCATGTAAATTAATATCATTGCTGCCGATGTGACCACAGAGTATTCCAACAGTTCGATTGTAATCAGAGTCTTTCACTTCAAAAGAGGCGTTCTGCGCGATATATGAAATGGTAGCAAATAATGTATGAAGGTCATTTACAACAACGTTGTCGGTACTAATGCAAGTATCAATTAACTGTACAGTCTTGGTACGGAGTAACTTCCTGAGGGCAAAACCACGGAGGGCTAAATTCTCAGTGGCTATCCTTTTCAACAAGGCAGCACAATCGACGATCGATTCGCAATGATCTTTGAAGAGGGAGCTCTGTTCTGCAATGGTAAGAGAAGAATCACTAAACACGCATTCTGCTAGTTCTCCTATACTTAGATACTTTCTATCTTGTGTGCCGGCCAGATCGAGGATTCTGAAGTAAGCATGTCGCAATTCTTGGTACTTTTTATCTTCCTGAATCCGCGTTTCTAAGGTTTCCTTGTATTTCTTGCCGAGAACCGTATCAGGGATCGGTATATCCGATCTGGCTCTTAAGAGTCGCTGAACAAACACACCGTAATCAGCTTCCAGATACTTGTCGATTAGCACAAACCCGAGACTCTTGTCGTTCCGGGTCTCGAACGCGTTATCAAGAGATAGAAAATCGCTTGCCGATTTTACTCTTAATGGTATGAAGTTCTTTCCTTTCAGAGAAAGCCACCAGCCGTCGTAGGAATGGATTGGATAGCTACAGAGCAGACTGCCATTGACATAGATTGAATTTCCCTCGCCAAATTTGTATTTGGACGGAACGAATACACCAGGTATAGATAATGACGTGAACACTGCGTAAGCTATCGTTACATGTGGAGTAGTTTTTGGATGGAAATATTCAACGCACATTTTGTTAATATTGGTTACCACTACGCACAGTTCTTTGCCAGTACTTCTGAAAAGTTGCCAGAATGTGAGGTCAGAATATGTCGATCTCAACTCAAGGAGCCTACCGAGCCAATGTATGAACTGATCACCATCGTTCCAACCAAAAGTCTCGAGAAATTTTGGGAAGAGATAAGCATAACCCTCCTTATCGTCAACGATAATATTTTCTAAGTGCTCGTTTAGTGACATCTGCATTTGGTCGCAGTCATATCCGACTGCTAAAAGTGCAGCAGCTATAGCCCCAGTTCCGACGCCTGTGAAACGCCTTATCTTCCCCAAAAGGCCAATTTTTTCCAAGACCTTCACGGCTCCGGCGTAAGCAAAACCTTTGGTACCGCCTCCGGCAAAAATCAGGTTTTCTATGTCAAAATCACGGCCTTTGATCTTAGATAGTGGCAAAAGACCTGGTGAAAATGTGGACCCTGAGCGATTAGGCAACCTCACTTGAGATGCTTCGTTACCCATTACATCTAATAGAAAATTCAAAGTGATCTGTGATTGTGTGTTTCGTGGCTTAAATCTTTAGAAATGATATTTTCATTGTTTATATGTACCTTTTCCTCCCTCAAGATAATTGGTAAATGCAGATAATCTGGACCTTGTCATCCCTACTTTGCATTTATTTAGGTAGGACCGCAGATTATTAAAGTAACATTTTCAGGCATAAAAAAGTACAGGAAATAGAAAGAATTTCGATGCCTGCTAGAATCATTCAGAATGCTATAACCAGTTTACGTATATTGTATATTTACTTTTTATATTAGGTGTAACCAAATACGGTACAAGTTCCGTATACGCGGGTATAACAAAAACATATTTAATTTTAAAAGGAAAAAGAAACAATGCAAATATCACACTACGTCCACTGCGATGCTATTATGACTAGCATTTATGTGGCTTGGATTAGTTGCAGTGGCGTAAGTCTTAGCCGGTCTATATTCTATCATTGGCGTGATACACCCAGTAATGATCAAACAACAGTTCTAATGGCCTGCAAGACGAGCTTGCAAAGCATTATTTACGGTGAGACGTCGTATTTATTTGTTAAGCTTAACTTAGACTAGCACATTCTTTGGGAGATTTGCATGATACAGTCTTCCTACCCACAATCCCCCGCCGACATTTGATTTTAATCTGGTATGTAATTTATAATAGACTTGCTGTTATGAGGAAGACCCCAAAAGAGGTACATGATCCTTTTTCTAATTATGTACGCATTCATGAAACAGATCATTTCATCCCTCTAAAATGTTTTCTATATGTACAACCGTAAAATCAGACTATAATTCACTGAATGTCCGTCTGTCTGAGAATGCAAATCTCAAAAACAGCCAGAGCTATGACCACCACCTTTGCTGTGGTTATTAATGGGATCCCAGGGCAGGCTTTAAGCCAATAAGTGTTTGAAGATTTGGGTGGGGGTTCAATTTGTAATGGTCATTTATTCTTCGCATTGTAGCATTTCTGCTAACCTAATCATTTACTAAATTATTATAGTTCACCAAATGTCATAAGCAGTACGGTAGCAGCGCGACAAATGGACTCAGCGACTAGGGTTCAAACTGCGATTGGCATTACTGCCATTGGGAAAAGAATTAATCCGTCCCCACAGCTCTGGGTAAAATAGAGGGCGGGGTTCTATTTACAATGCAACTATAATGCCAAAGTGTCATCTTACGTTCCGCCCATATACATATCTTCTTTAATAGGTCTAGAGTGAAAGGGCCCCTCCCCATTAAACGGTGAACAATGAAGGGAGACTTGTTCCTCCCTGTAAAGGATCAAAATTGATGGGAAACGTTCTCCAGCTACAAGGGGTCAAATGAGTAGGACAACTTTTCCCTGTTTTAAGGGGCGAAAAGTGAAGATATACCCCCTTATTGGGAGACTTCCCCGCCTCGACGTTTCCAAGGTTAGGGGAGACCCCCGTCTGAATGGTCAAAAGTGAACAGGAGACCTTTCCCCTCGTTTAAGTGTAGGTATCTCTCCGTTCAGGGGTCACAAGTGAACAGGAGACTTTCTTTCCCTCATTTAAGAGGTCAAAAGTGCAGGGCATTGTGTCAAAGGTGTAGGGAACCCCCACTCCTCAAGGGATCAGAAGTGAAGGGAGACTGTTTCCTCTCTTGCGGGGATCATTAGTAATGGGATATTCTCCCCATGACGTGAATGGGTCAGCAGTGAATGTTAACTTTGTTTTTACCTTTAAGGGGTCAGAAGTACATTTTTTGCCTGTCTGGAAGGTTAAGTCCTCTTTTTTACGCCTTAAATGTGTTACCCGGCGTAGACATGTACTTCAGATTCAGATTAACATGTTTTAGATGGGGGCGGGGGGTTATATTTACAATGTAACTATAATGGAAATAATTATCCTTTTCCATAATAAGTCCCCGCTCCGTGTTAACTGGCTCTGCAAAGATAGGAGAGAGGAAAACCTCCTGCATTGGATTTTACAGACTTGCTCTTTTCTTTTTATATTTACAAATTAGCCCTTTCTAAACATTGTAGCAAGGAGATAATTCAGAAAGAAAAGTAATGTATTTCTTGCATGCGAATATTCATGTCAGATATAATATTTAAATATGTTAAACAATATTTTATTTTGGCCTAATATACTTATAATTTATATATAAGGTTATAAGACATATAGGATTAAATACTAATCAATAAAGAAAAACAAGATGCCAAATAAATCATGTATTTAATTATACACTTTCTGATATAAGTATATGTATCATTGTTCTCCGCCTCTACCAACATCGGGGTTTCGCTTGGTTAAGTACAGGCGGGTAGTTCTTAGTAAGACCCACTTTCAGCTTTCCAGGCCTGTCGAAGTTTTGTTTTGCTTATGGCATCTGTTATTCTCCGATGGTCACGCATCTAGGTACTGACCAGGCTCGACGTTGCTTACATTCAGAGATCTCACGAGAACCGGTGTATGTAACGTGATTTGGCCATAATAGCTTAGCCTAGGGTAGAGGTTCCTCGATCCTCGTCCTTGTGCTGAGTGTCTAGCCTAGAGGCAACATACAACACATTGACCACCTCCAGGAGTTCCTGTGTGTAGTGTTCATTGTTATCACATTATAATCCTGCAGGCTTTCTATATGAGTCCATCAGAACGGAAACATTCCTAGTTAATGACACTAGGAATGTTCAGTCTCCCGAATTACCAACCATCAAGCCGGATGACTTTACCTATGTTTACCTCTGCGTAAACGTATACTAATTAAATTTAGCTGAGTTATCTCTTTGTTTCATCAAACCATCAGTAGAACAAAAACTGTTCATTCTGAAGCAATGATCAAAAATATAGTTAAGAAGAAATCGTATTCGAAATGCAATAACATTATTTTAGACAACGACTCAACGCAACCAAGCTGTACTTATATATTAATCAGCATCGTCCCTCGCCATTTGCTTGTCTCATAATCTTGTCATAATGAATTATTCGATGTGTTAACATAGTCAATGAGGTCGAGAATTATCTTTTGGTATTCATTCAATTTGCACATAGAGGAATACAGAATAGGCGTGATGTCCATAATTTATACATAAGCATATCTCCAAAACTATGCTCAATAAATGAGACTTATGGTATTACGTAGACCAATTAATAAATTGTTTCTTTATAGGTTGCGTTGCACACACCAGTATAAAAATGGTGTATGTGTTCTCTGAATCGGGGACATACTTTATAATCAACTTGTATAATGGATACTCGTTTTTGCTCAGGAATATAAAACTACTTTCATGCTTTGCTGTCATTCGCCACATTAACCCTTCACTTCATGTCTATAGCATTTATATGGAATACACAGAACATTCTTATGACTCGGTCGTAAATTTAGGCTTGCACCAGACGCAGTACCGCACAAAACACACTTCAATTCTCCGTATTATTCAGTGTCAGAAACACTTTTTTTTAAATCTGAAGACACTCAGAGAATATCGACTATGTCCTTCCGGTTTCTGCGACAGCCGCTTCTGCATAAAATCTTGCTCGTTTGTCATCGCTGACTGCAGTTAAAGGGTGACTGTTCTCGTGATTGTCAAAGAAAATGTCTTTCCGTTTTTCTGAAACTTACGTCTGCGAACACGTCACTGTTTTTATTCAAATACACCAACTCTACCATTAACGACGTTTAGTTATAAGGCCGTTGCGATAATAAAACATCTTTTTGGTGGGATTGCGAATTAATTGTTTTGTCTGACTCGACGTAAGCCAGTTGCAAAAGTTCTACACTGCAATAAATTAAATTACACCGTTTATATTTTGGAAAGGATACTAGACTAAACCAAAACCGAACGATATTAAGTTTACAGACAGTATTAACGTAGGGAAAGTACAACAAATGTGCTGGCGACAGTTGTCAGTTGTCAGTTGACCACATATTTTTAGGTGTGAAGATGCCGTATTAAAAACATACTTAAATACCAACAGCCGTAGCAACATAGAACTATACACAAAAACGGGCCTGAACACACATTAGCAGTTCAATGGAATACATCCACAAACACATTATCCTCTTGCTTTATCTATAGGCATATTTATGTATACATTTCAGATTCACTGATATTGTATCAGCCTGACCTTTACAACTGGTTTAAGAAGTAATATATCATTTTTATGAGGCTTTGAATATCTCGGCTTTCAGGTTTTATGGGTATCGGCCGACGGTTTTCGGATAAATATTAAAAGGTGGCAAAAAATGATATAAAATATATGATGTGATAAAATATAGCGTAGAAGACGAAAAAAAAAGGTTGAGCCACTGAAAAAGAAATACAATGCAAAAACGGTTCAGAAACAGCCAAAACTTTTCAAGTAAATATGGTACTGGCTTTCTAAATATATATTGACTTCTGCTTGCATCTACCTCCAGAAGCAGTCATGGCAAAAATACGTTGTCTCTCTCACTGTCTATACATCTCCGCTCGCTCCCGATCTCTCTATATATATTCACACACACACACGCGCGTGTGCGCTCTCTCCAAATATATATAGAGATCTTCAAATACATTTAAGACTATCTATCTATCTATCTATCTATCTATCTATCTAT